>QYTT01081350.1:0-53777 GCA_006980735.1 Dasypogon diadema
CTGTGTTTTCGTATTGCAATAGATTATATTAGTTGAAATACTACGTGGTAACAAACACATTGAAAACGCCTTCCTTGGCGTTTATTTCAAGGTGAAACTAAACAAAATCCCGGCCCTACTTAAGCGACGGCAACTCATAGCTAGATAGGCAAAGCTAGAAACACATGTGGTGAATGCAGAGCGGACTCTAAATTTTTCCAAAATAACTTTTATCAAAGTATAGATTAAAAATGGAAAGGTAATGGATATAATGTGGATGATTCAAAGTATCGATACTTTATGGTGTCAGCTAATCTTAATTTAAGTACGGCAATAGAAATGCGTGAGTCCTTGCAGGAATCCAATACGAAGCTCTGGGTAGGAAGACAATTCAATACCTTTGAAATTTCCTAGGGTAGTTGGAGGAGTAGAGACGTATTTTAAACGATAAAAGCATCGAAACGACAATTTGCTCCTTTGATTCTTTTAAGCCTCATATCACAGATAGAATAATTTGTTCTTTAGTTTGACATTGTAGCAACTTTCAGCTGGCAGGGGAACACTTAGTAAATAAAAGCTTAAAAGCACTCCAACATAAGTTACCTTTTATATCTTCAGGACTGGATTGACAGTTGCAGGTTTTCAACTTTTCATGAAATTGACAATACTTGCTTAAGATTGCCGGGCCAAAAAAATATAGAACCATGAAACTTATCTCTTAATGCTGTAGTATAGCCCCAAAAATTGTATTATCCACCAAAGTGAATTGCACACCTAGACAAACTGGCAAAAAAGCAGTCATATCAATATTTGCGCTGATATGACGTTAGAGCTATTGTCTATAGCAGAGTCCATAACTTCTAATCCAACAGCAGGAATGAAGAATCCCTTGGCTTTACCACCACAGTTCAAAGAGAGACTTTCCTTACTACACATATTACCATCATCAGGACAACCCTTTCACTACCCGTGAGCCAATATATCGGCATTTTTGTAGGCTTATCTGTTATACGGGTAGTAAGAGGGTTAAGAGTTAGAGGTTATTCCCAATATCTCACCCATAGAAATCCACCTGAAAACGGTAGCAACGTCTGCGGCTCTAACACTGCATTTTAATGGATGTTGAGTGCACACGGGCTCGATCGTATCCCACGAGTCTATTATAGAGATGTCACAGGCCGTAACCTTCGACCTAAACAACGATTATTTACTGAAGGCTATGATTCCTTGAGAGTTTAAGCTGAAAGTTCCACTGAAAGAGGTTTGGGAACCTCATTCCGTAATTCATTTAAGCATAGACATGGATGGAACAAAAACCAAGAATGGCGCTGGGGCTGACTTCCTCTGTGAGGATCTGGGAGTACAATCGACACTGCAACTTGAGAAGTACACTACGGTCTTCTAAGCGGACGTCAAGGCTATTCTGGAGGCGAGCAGATGTCTTGGAACCAGTATCTGCAGGGACTGAATATTGCAGTCTGCACCGACAGATATCAAGGCTTTTACGAACTCCTTCGTTATCTCGAAATTTGTTAGGGACTGCAAACACGTACTCAATGACTTATCCTGAGAAAACACTGTGGGTGCCAGGCCACAGTGGTATCTACGTTCAGACTACGTTAGACTGTTTTTCGACGGTCCAAATAACTTCTTAAAATAACAATTTTGTAGGCCATTTTGCGCATAAATTGAGGCACATTAGATATA
This sequence comes from Dasypogon diadema, assembly GCA_006980735.1. Lineage (NCBI taxonomy): Eukaryota > Metazoa > Arthropoda > Insecta > Diptera > Asilidae > Dasypogon > Dasypogon diadema. The sequence continues at coordinate 1,687 of QYTT01081350.1, forward strand.
ATGGTCCTGTAAGAACACATGAGTTTTCCTGTGTTCCAAAGTATCCTTTAAAAAACCTTCACACAAGTTACCCTTCTATTATAGAAAACAAAGTGGATTACAAACCTAACAAAAGAGTGAAAATGTGCACACTTCTTACCAGCGAGAAGCGTGTAACATAACATAATATAACACTTCGTAATCAACACTTCTTACCATTAGAAAATGGTGAAAGAAAATATCAAATCGAAACTTCTTGCTAACCAGAAAGAAGTGTGTAGTAATTTTTTTTTCATCGTGTCGAAATCAAGAAGAGCTAGCCCAGCTAATCTAAATGATAGATGCATTACCCAACTACTCTTCAGCACAAAGAAACACCCTAAGGAAAGAAAAGACCTTAATTACATTAAGAGAACTGAAGTTGCGTTATTTGTGAATTTAACTTTAGTTTTTTTTTATACCAATGACTTTAGTTACCATTAACTCATTTAGGCTCATCATCACAAATGAGGAAATTCATCGATTTCTTGACAAATGTTGCAAATTTATACATCGATTCCGAATCACTGAATTACGCACGAAACCTATAAAATAATGAGGCTTAGGCAAGTCTTTAGTATAATGCCTACGTTTCATAAGATGTGGTTTAAAGTGTTATTTCATCTATAGGATTATTGTCATAAAATCACTAAAACTAAGATAGGTACCCGTTTTCTTTTTAATAATTAATCGAGAAATAAATACTGCCGATTAAGGCCATTTCTGTTTTGACAATGACCATAAAAATAAAAAAACAAAACACTGTAACATTCATCTAATAGGTGACCATCTTTTTCGCCGCAAAAAATATACAATACTATTTAGAATCGAAGCCGACAGTTATAATTAGGGTGTCAGTTACTATTAGGAAGTGCAAAATTCCGCCCTCCGCGTAACAAAGCAATTAGGAAGTCACTAAACTTAACGCTAATTGCGTTGTTGTCTGAAAAACGGAAAATTATTATAATTTCTTAAACAACAGTTTAAAAGCATATTAGCGCCGTGCAATTATTGCTTCATCTACATAATATGCAAATATCTTTGATTTGAGACCAAAATACATGGCCGTGAAACATTTGTGGAAGACAAAAACATTTGTCTACCGAAAAGCATAAGAGTTATGAAACAAAGTCCCACATTTTTGCATGAAACATAAAAACTTGGTTAGGCTACGATCAATCAATAACCACTGTAACAGGGGAATTTCCTACATCTCGATTAAATCAGTAAAAACTGTAGGAACAATACTTTCACTGCCTACCAAATGCCCGTTTTAGGGCATGTAGACAAATGTTCCTATTCCCTTTGCTGCACTCTACTGACCTGTGTGAATCATGACTTAAGAACGATCAGAGAAGTAACTGACATGTGGTCTAAGAAAAAGGTTATCACCCACGCACGATTACATTTCGAGACCGGCTCAATGTAGTAGGCGCAACAGACACCTAATAAAACGGTCTTAATGACTATTGGCTGAAAAATTTTTTCTACTTTATTGGCTACTAAGTGGAACCTCCACAAATTCGAATAAATAACGTTATGCAAGCCATTTCTGGCACAAACCGCTTTTTGCATCAAACATGGAATGCTTGATGAATGCCGAATGCTTCCTAATCAAAAGATATTGAAATGATAGTCCTCCTGTATTCGATGATGGCGAAATTGTGGTGTAATAAACAGATTATCTTTTTACTGTATAGATACACTTTAGAGCGAAAAAATATGTGGACATGCACTAATCCATGATATTTGTTCGCTTGGATTTTTTATGCTTCGTGTCGATATCATTGATTTATTTATTTATTCACACAGTGAATATCAATATTTGCCTTGAGGTGAAGGCGACTATCATGGTTTTTTTTCGATCTTGTTTGTGACATCAGGGTTAAATCTCATTTAAAGCTTTATATTGTTATAAATAAAGTAGGTAAGGAGAGATTTCTGAGCTGTACAGTGAAAAATTTATAAAAATGACCCCAAAAAAATTGTTACACTTCAGTTGACATATTTAAATAGTAAAAAATATATACTCCATATTAATTTTCTTTTAATAAAACATTAATAAATTAGAATAATTTTTTGAGCAATATACTAAAGATTAGAAATATCAAATTGGGCGGGAATATTGAGAAAAAATACTGACAGTATTATTGAACAAATTCATTTGGATCTCAAAAATGGTGACCAGACCGGATTAGCATACTCGAGCGTAATGTCAATTTCCATCGGACTCCAGTGGATGCACTATTCTTACAATAGATGCATTATCCAATTTTCATGGGTACATAAATTCGGAAAAAACTGCTATAACACTGGTGTTTATCAGAGTGTTCATTATTTCCAATCAACAGGTAATCTTTTTTGTTTATATTGTGGCCTTTTTTATTCGAAATCACTCCTTTATCCATTAAAACAAACTATTAATTTCAAAACATAATTTTACACGATCAAATTGTGTACGAGAAAATTGCGTACGAGAAAATTGTTTAGGAAAAAATTGATTCCATTCCGAAGCTTTAGACAAGACAGGCAATATCGATACTAACCTATACTCAAACGTTGAAGATCATGAGGGCTTAGGCGTCTTAAGTCGTTTATACTTATACGTCGAAACTGGGATGATTGCTGGGTGCTTTACTGAATACCAGGAAAAGCTGCATTAATCTCACAAACTACAGGTGTATATTGTCCAGTTCAATCGCTTTAGAATACCATCGATCGATAGAATACCATCGACAAATTTGTTCATCAGTGACGTTAACAAAGGAAAGGTACCATCGGTAATAACTTACTGGGATCACCATGAAAATTGATCAAAACCAATTTCGTATACGAATTTCTTTAGTATGAATGTAACATTTTAAGAACAATAGGACCGATCTTGGGCACTGTTTTATGTATCAGCAAATAAAATCTAACTCAAACTCATTATACAGCAGGATTGGGAAAGCAAACAGAACAATAGAAATATATAAAACCTCTCAAAAACCACGAAAACAATATTTCTAAATTCTATTAAATCGGTAAACGCATCGAGCTTCTATTACACTAAAAGAATGCCCTTGAAATAGTATCTTCTAGTTACAAGTCCAAGGCTACTCCAACTTTCAGACCTGATAGACTCAAATATACACAAAAAAGAATCCGGTTTCTTATATACTCTCAAAATATTACTCTATAAAATTTTAATTGCCATTTCTCCGTAGTGCATAAATAAATAAATCTACAAAATATTTTCATTCACATAAAAATTTCTGGAAAGCAACGTAATAATAACGCTTGGACTCTTACCACAGTACAAATTTCATAAATGTAACAAATGTGAAAATCTGCAAGTCATTGTTGTGGTCACTATTGCAGTAACAGAGAAAAAAAATTTAAATGTGTGAAACCAAATTTTTCATGTCAATACTGAGATTTTCGGCTAACAAAAACTTTTCACAATGAGTTTGTAAACATTTCGAATATAATTTTCACTTGTTATGCTCAAAAATTGCCCAATTTTAGCTCTAAGCCAAAGCAAAGTCGTATACATAATGTAAAAAAGCCCCAAACAATCTTTCGATGCAAAAACACCTCATTAATCTGCGTAATTTCACACATTTCAATTAAGTGAATCGTAAAGCATAAATAACCACACATCTCGGTGAAGTACCAACTTCAAATCGCATTACCCATCAGAAGATGGTTAGTATACCCATACCCACACCTGAAACCTTATGCAATAAAGAAGGTCCACTTGGGCGATACTCTCCAGATGAAAAATTTCACGTTTCATTTAATAATTGAAAATACCTTTCCTATTGAAAACGGTGTTGATGTTTCATAACTCAGTAGACAATTAGGTGGTAGACGGTGACGTTGGACACGATATTCAGAAGTACTGAAGAATTCAATTGAAGCCAGGAGATGAGTATGTGCACGTAGTACCGCTAAATTGCTTTTCATTGACGGAGCGTTCGAGTTAAGGAAGCCTTTAAGGCCGCACTCACAATACCCAATAGAGTATATTTTCCCCATTCCTCTTGAAGTGCTAGAGAAATTGAAGTCGTAACGGGTATATTTCTGCCAATTGGAAAAGAAAGGTTAAGTAGCTGACGACTTGCAATTCTGTAGAGGTTTTAATGATGATAGTTCGTCGTTGGATAATTGGAAGCAGGTATAGTAGTATAAATGCATGGAAACTTAATTAACGAGGTGAAAAGTGATTTTCAGAAAGACGGAAGTGAAAAATCTACAAAAAGTAAATAGGTCCATATACACAATCGCAATTAAAGCGAAAAAAAAACTGAGAAAATAATGTCAAATTTGCATCTTATATCATATTTCATAACACGCACTGATTTTTATCTTTCGTGCAAAAGTCTTGTCCTCTGAACATTTTTATGTCGACATTTTTACGAAATCTTTACTGCAACATGTCCCCGAAATCACAAGATTTTATACCCATATTACCGCAGGACCGGTAGAACCAGAGATATTCATTGAAAGGTCAGTAAAGCATGCAACCGCAATAATCATTACCGCCGCGAAAATGCATTCGCCTCTTACCATTTAGAATCGTTAGGTTTGTGGTAAAAACATTAAAACCATTTTGTCCGGGTACAGGAGGAGCGTTATAGAAATGCACAGCCGCCACGTGAAATGGATGATAATTTGTGTAAAACTTGCACAGTAAAGATTTAGTCCCACCATTGAAATGCAGAACGTTTCCAATTTACTGGTGAAATGATGAAGGTTGGTGCAAGGTATAAGCGATTCAAATTGTTTTTAATTGCATTCTTTGATTGTGACGAAAGTTTTTGAACGGTTAACAATCGTTTAAGATATATCGAATCCAGTTAAATGCACCAACCACGATTGGTTGACATTTCCACACAAAAGTTGGCTGCATTAGCCGTAAACGCGATAAACGTTGCAATTGCAAGGTGGAGTGGTGCATTTATCGATATATTTAAATACTTGAATCAACCGAAGATTATTAGATGCATATCATCAAGACCCATACAGTAGAGAGCAAATGGAAATACACTACGATGACCGCAACGCCAATGCATAGCATTATTTGCAGGTGAACCTAATAGCAATAATTTTATCATAACAATTGCATACCAGCGGGCATTCATCTGAGCGGCCTCATTCAACATAATCGGGGGACAAACGATTTGTTGCTAAACCCAAAGTTGCAATTAAAATGCCTTTGCAGCCAAAACCAGTAGGTAAACAATATTACTGCACTTGGCAGGTTTGTTACTTTCACGCTTTCTGAAATATAACATGACTGTAATTGGCGTAATTAAGAATTATATTCAAACATCATTTATTTTTAGACGGCACTAATTAAGGCCAGAGATATGTACATTCGCTACACACATGCAATTTACTGTATGTCCAATAAAACTTAATACTTTTTGTGGGTAACAGAGGAAAAGGTATTTCAAAAGTGTGGTAGTGTCAGTAGTCTATACATATCTTTTATCTTTTGTAAAAAAAGTACTTATCTTTAGGAGTCTGCATCAACGCTACACTATAATGTTAATTGCATAAACTACAGCCATCATATCTACACACTTTCAGGATAAAAGTAAATGCATTCATAAAAGGTTCACAAGAGATGTTAAAACGATATTTCAACTTTTACCGAAAATCGTAGGAAATCTAAGAAATACTGAGAGACTTCGCTTAAAACGTGAAACTAGAATAAAAGAGTGCATAAAGATCGAGAATAGAATTACAGACCCATTACCACTATACCCTGTCTCTCTCTAAAACTCTTCGAATATCTTATTAGCGATGTCCTTTACTTTCATTATGAACCCTTTCTATATAATTTTTCCAACACGGATTTATCTAAGGGGAATCCACCACGAACAATTTGTTGGAACTTTTTAATTACTCCTTGTCACTTCTTGGGATCTGTTGAGAAATACGTTTGTTATATTTTGATAAAACAAAAGATTGTGAATATTAGTTAGTTTTCAGGGGATTTATGCTTTGAGCTTTAAGGGGATCTATAAGACATTTAAAAAAATAACACAATTTTAACAATTGTTTAAAAGTTATTGAACCCTCCAAAGAAACTTTACAGCTCTGTCCATGAAATTTTACGAGGAATTTGTCAACCTAAGAGCAGCGCTCTTATTCCTTCTTCGCTTTCTATCTAAAAGCAAAAAGGTCACACCTACACTTATTTTGTACATAACGACTAGTCCTCTAAGTCCTCTTGGATAACGTTCTTTATTAGATTAATATTGGGGTACCACAAGGCTCTCTTCTCTCACTGATACTTTTTGTTTTTCTCATTAATAATCCTATTCATTTGAGTCACGCCAGAGGGAATACAACAAATAGGACTCACTCAAACCACTTATTTTCCCGCTTTGAGCACTCATATATCCAGCAAATTTTTCACATTTTTTACAGCAAAAACTGTGATGAAATTCTAGGGATTTATCGGCACTAAACTGACGAATTTCCAAGTTACGATCATTGATCTCCTCCTCTCAACCCAATAATATTGTACCCTTCTCTAACCAGGGCTGTGTATTTTGATCAGAGGACATAATCTAACCTTAGAGTTCATTTTGAAAAAAAGAAATGCTTTCTATGTTTTAACGGAAACTGTTAACGGAAATCTTTAACGGCAACTCAAGTACCTATATAAAATTTTAGAATTTTCAAAAGAGATTACGAAGCCGAAATTCGTCCCTATTAAGTTCCTAATTACAGTGATTTTACATCACGTAAAATAAATTAAATATGTGCATAACCTACCAGCAACCTACATCAGCGTGAAAAGTACATTAAATGTTTTTACGCGTGACATAAACTTATATACCTGCTTTTTATTCACATTTTTTTCAGCACTGTGAGCAAATTTAGTTACCAAATGAGGTCGATAAAAACAGACGAGTTTTATTGTTTCTCAGAAGAAAAATAAAGTGAAAGGATTATCTGAAATTCATTAGATCGAAAAGTTGAATTTTTTTCCATATACCTACTGATGGCCAGTGTTTATTTTCGTTGAGCAAACCTGTCGCCTAAGTAACCCTAAAAGGAATTACCAGTCAGTTGCCGCTATACCTATTACATCTCTAGCCATTTTAAACAAACACCACTCCTCCATATTAAGAAAGTTAACGCGGAAAAAAGACCACATTTGAAATATTTCCAGTAAACCAAAGTGTTTATGCCTTTAGTTAATTACTCTAATAAATTTCCTTCTTTAACCATCTGAAGAAGGTCAGTTTCAACGTTATGAAGAATTGAAGAAGAAAGCGTGCTAAACACGTCTGCAGGTATGTGACAAACCTGTACAGCTCCATTGAAGAAATGGTTTTATCGTCGAGTGTAAGGTGCCAGCAGTTTACCAGGGGTAAATTTTCGTTCTCTTCTCAAGGTAACGAGCAAACAGCAGCAATGTAATGAAAAGTATGAATGGAAGAAAACGATATAACGTTAGAAAATGAAGAAATCAACCAAAAGCAGAGATACCAGTCACATCGTCGCTGTATTGAAACCCCACGGGGAATTTTTCCTGAAATCAATCAATAATTTCTGTAGACTACTCTTCTACAAATACCAAAAAAGTAGATATACTCTTTTCGACACCAGATTGATGGGTTTGCCCTATAAAATTACCAAAAAAAGTACCAAGGGAACACGACAATTATACCAGTGATCCCATTTTGGAAGGTACTCCAAAAATTCTTTGGTTGACTTGCGTGAGAAAATTTATAGTCGTGATTCCTTTTCGATAATTACTTCCGTTCGCCATTCTTAATCCAATTTTCAGGTCTTTTTACTGCGACAACAAATGCTGAAAAGTTGATGACCGGTGAGAGCAATAGTTTCTGTAGCTTTTATGACTATGACTGCCAATAACTGTCCGATGGACAAATTAAGTACAAATTTAGAAGATTTCGTTACAAGAAGATTGCTTCATTTAGCTACCAGAGACGTTGATGCGACTTTAATGGGTGTAACTGTAACATCAACGTTAGCTACCAGTTTAACTTCGTGAAATTATTAGAAGTAGCACCTGGTAGAAATTGCCGAGGGTGGTCTAAAGCAGAAAGTTTTAAGTTTCTTCAGTTACTTCGAGTGCACAAGTGAAAGCAAAACTTATTGACTTTTGTGGTTTTCTAGGCTCTTTTTGTGAAATTCTGAATTTTTTTTTTCGCGAGGGAATTGACTCACTTGATTAACCCATATTTTTACATTGGTCGTAATTTCACTTTGTATTATTGCTTTTGCAGTACTATTCATTTTTTTCTGGACAATTGGTGCTGCATTATTTTACACAGTCTTTTTAAGGAAATTATTAAGAAATTTAAACAGGTATATCGAAAATGTTACAGCAACGGCAAAGAGATCAAAAAAGATTGTTAATGTACCATTAGACGCTGATTTTGGGATCTACAGGGGAAATGGTGCGACTGAAGAGGTAATTCACTTCTTAAAATTTTCTTAAACATCTACCATTAACTTAATATTACATTACCATTAATTTAATATTAGTAACTTCAATGCTGTAAGACATTTTCACAGTCCTATTCTCTCATTTGCTTCTTGAAATCCTCGATCCGGGAATCATGTGGTACAGAGTGATGTCGATTTTAAGATTTTCCTTGATTTTTAGTATCTTTTTGTAACAAGGTAAAAAAGTATTTCAAATTTTATGTTGAATTTTGAGAGATTTCAACAACTAAGGCGGAAATATTATAAAATGTTCCCTATAAAATTATTCTAAACTGTATTTGCTTTTGTATCTGCAGATTCAGTCTATTATAATCGCAACAATTTGAACACCTAATCATTTTTTTTTAATTTTGATAGTTGTAACCAAGAATTAAAAAACATTACTAATGTATGATGTGGTAATTATCATACAAAAATAACAAGGATGGGCTATGCGGCGATATATTTAAGTACAACTGGCCAGTCCTGTAAACTTTCAAATACCAGTCCCAGTATAAGTGCCATGATCCTTAGATTCTTCCGTGTTGTGTATGAGCCTTTTATTTTGAAAGTGGCCTAAGTCTACTTCCAAAATCATGGGAAAAATACATTTTATAGGTCTTAAATTACACTTGCATTTCGATTTTTACCACAATTGAGAAATGTTACTTAGGCCACTTTCAAAATAAACTGCTCATATACAACTTGCAACCGACTCGGAGTCATAATCTTGGATTGACCAACATTCTTACTTCGTGCAGGTTTTAGGTTATTGGAATGCTCTTCTTCTAAGTTGTCATCAGGCAGCTTCTCTGAGGGTATTCGGCAGACTCTTGCCATCAATCTACTCTCTTTAGTACAAGCAAACAATTTCGCATTATTGTCATTCCATATTATTATTTTTTTTTCTTTCTTTTTTAATTATTAATATGCTTTCTTAATTTCCTTTCTTTCACATTTTACTTCATTTCATTTTAAGATCTTTGCTACATAATAAGTAATTGCTGTATTATGTTGTATTGTGAACGACCTCAGAATAAAAAATATAACAGAAGTCAACATTCGAGGGCTAAAGTAGAAGCTAATTAAGTTCTTATAGAAGAAGCAGATAGCTTTCTTGTTTGGGATTTTAATTATCATATCATTCCTATCCACCTATACCACACCTTTAATTCTAAAGCTAGAAACTAGCAATTCTTGTTACAGCATATTATTCGTATATAGCTTCCTTCCTGTCGTATCATAATTTTTACAATCTCCTTCCTCTACAGCTGTATCACTGGCACTCAGTCGAAATTGTAATTATCATTTCTAAGCAGCACACATCAGTCATATGATGCTTCCACGCCATCAACTCTTACTTTTTTTTTATTCATAAAGAGACAGACTATAATTTAATACTTCATTGGATTTCGTTAAATACCGAGAACGCAAAACCAAAACTTTCTATAGGCAATAACAGTTTCTAAAGCATTCTTGAAATCGACCTCTAAAAAAAAGATTTTATTACATATAAAATTTGAAATTAATTTATTACTGCCAATGAACCCGGCAGTTGCCGTTATTCTCCAACTATCAAAAAACCCTCATAAATCTTTATTTCCTCAATTCGAGTAGAGACTTTCCTAAGCCAGGCTTTTGGGGCATAGTACACTTAATCCGTCTTGGCATAAAGTTTAATGTCTATATTCCCATTAATGAAAAAAGCATTTTACAGGAAACCATCAATTCAGTGATGATTTTAAAATTGCCGGAGTAATTAAGGAAATTTTTAATCGGGAACATATCTTTGTCTCTCACTTATCTAAGATTCATTTAATTTCAAAACCCATTTGTTGTTGGGGTATGTAACATCACACCAAGAGTATCTGACTTTTATGTTATATAAGTCGAGACGACGCGACGCGGAATTTTTGTCAGGTAATTGGCCGAGAATTTGTAGAAAACATCTGTTCAGATTACTTATCTGTTGCGCACGATCAATTCGATTGGTCTGAACGAGTCCTAGGTACCATCTTAGCCGAGGTGTTCGTTGTGAATTTCTTTTGTCCACAAAGATTCAATCGAATGATCTGTCGGAAGAAATTTTGTTATACCACTGGAGATCGCTTTTGGCATACTTTCTTTTGTGTCTAGTGCCTAACCCGTAATGTAATCGCATTCCTTTACGTAAGGCTGCTGATTGTGTGTTAAATCGAAGGCCTGTCCATGTAATTACATTAATTTCAATTTGAATTTAGTGTGTCAGTGCACATTTGGCACATGTAATTGAATCAAAAGTATTTTGTAATACCAAAATAGAAGAATATCGATTGCACAAGTAGCCTTTTCATTTTTTATTTTTTATTCGGTAATCAATTTTATACCAATTTAATTTCCTGAAATCATGGAGTGTAAGCATTCTCATTAGGATGATATTTTTTACCACATTGTAGATGTATAAAATTCGGCACACAAGTTCTTTAGTAAAACTAAAATATCCTGGAAATAAATCAAATTGGGCAAGCCTTCTAGAGGGCTACCATATGAAAGTCTTACTTATTAAATAAAAATTCTCCTTTTAAGTCGGAATGGCCATGAAAATGCTCATATCGAGATTTTCGAGGATCGAGGACATGATTTTCTAATTAAATACGTGAGGCGAATAACGTTGTATGTCCAAAACAGAAATCTTTCGATTTTTTTTTTGCAGAACTAACTGCATTAATTTAAATTATCTCAATAACATTATAGTTATTAAATAATGCGTCTTTTTATACTTCCGTTATTTTACAAAATTATGATGCATAAAACTATATTTAATCTAAGATATTTCTCTATCATTCGCTACGATGCTTTTTCGTCTATCTGGCAGTTTGAATGCCACTCTTCAATATTCTCTTAGCCGTGACGGCCAGTATTCCTCAAGTACATTTCCGACATCTTCTATAGAATCCATAGTTTTTCCATCCAGATAATTTTGTAGACTACGAAACAAGGGATAATCCGTTGGTGCTATGTCCCATGAATATGCTGGATGCGGCATCGTTTCCCATCCAAACTCCACCAACTTCAATAACATCGTCCTTGCTGTATGGGGCCTAGCGTTGTGTTGATGAAAGAACATATTTTTTCTTAAAAGCAAAGATGGTCGCTTTTCCTGTAACTCTGACTTAAGCCGCACAAGCTGTTCGCAGTAGATCTCCTTCGTTATCGTCTGGTTTGGATTTAACTATGAGCTGTGGACTAAACCCTACACATTCCATCAAAGACATCACCTTATATTGGTGAAGACTTGTTTCGGCCTGCAGTTCCTGGGTATCTTCTCGTCAACAATTACGATCGCGTTTTGTTCCACCAGGTTTTGCAGGACGTCCTTGTCAAGCTTCACAGATCTTCCAGGATGATACTGGTCTTGCAGGCTGTAGTTTCCGGATCGGAATTTCTGGAACCACCTTTGGCATTGGCTTACGCTTAGTATGCCTTCTCCATACAACGTATTAACGTTTCTTGCACTTTCAGTCGCATTATTGCCATTATTGAACTCATAAAGGTCACTCTTAGAGGTAAGCCCCATTTTTTTAATCTAACTTCCCATTTTTGGCATACTTATTATTCCAATGCATACAATATAATTGCTAAACATCTCACTACACTTGATTAAAAACATTCTCTTTACTCATCTGCAGATACTTCTTCATTATAGTTTAGTGCGCTCGTGTTCACTCAGTTTACTTCACTTTCTCATAACAAGGTACGACGATATTTGAAAAAAATGACCCAATAATTTACAAATTGTAAGTTAGCTTATTAAAAACTATTTAAAGGCCACAATCAGGCCATAGACTTCTTAAAACTGACTAAAAACGCACTTGGATAATAATTGTTGCTTTTAGTATTCACGAATAGTTTACTCATGTATTACTTCACGTTAGTCTAAAAAACGATTACCGTTGTAGCTACATAACTTATGTCTTATGCATAGTTCACGCTCATTAATCTAATATTGTATTACCCGCTGTCAAAAAAAGATGGCCTGAAGAAAAAGTCATCTCGATCAGCTAAATCCCAGAGTGGCAGCGCAAAAAAGGAAGAATTCATTTATCTTTCTTAGCCGTGTGTATACCGTGGTGAAATTCTAGAAAGCAATTAATATCTATCAATATCTAGAAAAGAATAAAAATATCCTAAAATATTAAACTCTCCGCTCAATATTTCTAACTTATCAAAGGTGATTCAATTGGACCTATAACATCAGCCTCATAGCTGACAAAAGAAATGTTTAGTATTCAAAATTTGTACCAATAAATCTATTCAATGAAACCGCACCTTAGCTTTAACGATTAGCACGGGTCACATACTCATCTCGAATTCTTCAGAAAACCTCATTTAAAGTTCTATAAGAGTTTGGACACTTATCTCATCTCTCAACTCTTGAAAATATTTCGGTCACAGACACAGTGGGAATTTAAAGCAATATTCAGGTGAGATTAAAAATTGCGATCACGTTTATACAAAAGTGAGGACTTGACCTCAACTTTTGAAATTGCATAAAGCATAACTGAACACACCCAAAAGCAATTATTGATGTTAATACCTCAACTGACATAAATCGTAAAAATTGTTTATTTTAAATTCCAATGCATTTGAGTTTTCAATCCCACATTTGATTAGAATTTTATTTTCCAATAAATAAACACTCCTCATTGTGTTAAGTGTCTATTAAGTGTCACATAAATATCACAAGTTCATCAGCATACTGACGAGTTTAAACACATTTTGTTGAGGTACATATTTAAAATCAATATTATTTCTTTTAGTGAAACTTATTTACAAAGTTATCATAGTAAGAAAATTTTATTTAGAAAATATCAGCATCTGATTGTAAAAGTAGGGAGTATAATTTATCTTTTTGCAGATTCAGATAACAGTTTGAAAATCTATTGAAGGAATATAATCTAAAATACAATTTTACGGATACCGTAGAAAGTAAAGTATTAAGATCACCGACAAACTATCACATAAAATGAGTATGTAATTTATATGTACATGCCATCTATGTTGTGTAGTATAAAGCTGGTACCAAATTCGACGAAATAGTGGGAGAACTTAAAGAGTCTTTGGAATCTGAAAACGTAGCTGGGGGGAAGGAGCCAGGTAAGAGTCTTTTCTTTGGGGTCACACTGTGAAGTCAAATGGAAGATTCATTGTGCAGTCCTTTTTTGATGAGCACTCATGAAACACAATTGGCGATCTTTGGCGAAGAATTTAAAAAAAAAACAAAGGTTGCTAGAGAGTTTTTCTTTTGGTGAGGAAAGCACAACATACAAGAAGCACCTCATTGAAAGAAGATTTCCCCCCTCGACGAACACTCATCCATCTCCTTAGGACAGGACGGGAGTATTTTTAAGAGGGCGGAGGGGGGGGGGAGCTCTAGCCCGAGTTTCAGATTCGAACTGCTCGAAAGTATACGAATATATAGGAATTTTTGTTCTGAGAAGATACTATCCACTTATAAAGATCTTTAAAAAAAAACAGCTGCTAATCGCGCAAAATGAATTATATGGAGAAATTGAAAACTTAAAATTTTTTTAATCCACCATTTTATTTATTTTTCAACCTAAGGACCTGATGAGATCATAATCTTTTTCCTTTTTTTGTTTTGCTTTTTTTGTTTTTGTTTCTTTAGGTACATTAACGAGGAGCCCCTATTTCTCGAAGATATTAGGATAAAATATTTAAAAAATTCACTACTTGCAATTTCAAGTTTTTAGTCCAGGATATCCCCCTAAGGAACATATGAACATATTTATTTTTTTAAATTGAATGGCCTTCTCAACAAAATTCACTTTTTACAATGTTGCTAATATTTTAAGTACCTTCCTCCTCACATAATACTTAACAATTATTTTTATTGTAGACATGCCTTTATTAATTTTACAAGATTAATTTTCTATTTATTATAAATATTAAAATCGCATTTTAATATTATGTTTTACTCCCACTAGTGTAATTTCTACCCATTCATTTCCAACATCTCCTTGCCCAAAGCAATCATGTTATTGCTCTCCAAATATTTCGCAAAACTGAAGGCTATTTTTTTTATAGAGGTCCTTGACAGTACTAAATCCTCTGGCGTAGGATTTTTATTATACTGACCATGACTCATGTATGATAAAATCTAGAAAAGATCTTTAGACGATAAAAACTGACTCATCATCAAGACGTGTTAGCATCCACACACCATTTATTGCTAGTAACAAAAAAAAGTGAAAAAAATAACAATCCACCTTTGTTAAATTCCAGTTTGCAATGACTTTGCCTTCTACGTGCTCTTAAGCCGTGTAATGCAGAATTTACTGGACATGCCATAAAATAAGAAACAAGATGCGTGGCGGCGACTATTGCATTTCCAATCCTATTTCAGCCAGATATATTCCTCAGAACGTTCTAGTTATTATTATCAGTATTACATTAAATTACCGCAATTCATATTGATTTGACCCACGTACCATACGAAGATGACATTATATACCAAGATATTTCTAGAAATGCAATTTTAATGATTATAATTTTAAAATTGGTCTAGTCTAGACAAACTATCTTCACTGAATAAAGTGGCGGAACGCAACCGATTCTAGGTCTCAAGTGAAAGTCGTCGACGTCTAGTCGTCTGCTCCGATGTGCACAGCATTAATAGATTCACTGGTTGCACCTATAATAGTGTACAACACCTTTATGCGCTCATGCACCGCCATAATTTGAAATTATTGTGAAATTGCCCACTGCCTGCCTTGGTTACCTCGTTTAAAGTCGAATAATTTTGCATTCAGAGGAGAGAAGTGTGCTAACATGATCGATGCATGATCGCTTCTATACCCGACAAGTAAACAACATAAATCAGTGAAAGGGGGGAAAAATGTAGAAAGTAAACTTTTTTATTGAATAGAAAAACTATCGTTAACTGAAGGAAAATGTTAATCAACAATATGAAAAACAAGTGAAAAACAGGAAGACAGGATTCAATATTTGGTAAGAGTTGTCGCCTTGAATAATTTGTGCAGACAGCAGCATTTTACAAAATATGGTCAACTTGTACGGCAGTTTCTAAGGTCGCAACTAGATAGAGGTGTTTTAATGCACAATGTACGCATAAATCATGAACACTATGGAGAAATTCAAATATTTACTTCCATCAATTGGATGCTACAAAACAAGAGGTAATAGATCTCTCTTATAATTCACGATTAGAGAAATTAACAGAAAATGTCGTTGGACCGGTGGATCGGTTTTACAATTTGGGATGAATAGTAATGGAGACATTTAAGTATCTTTTTTGGAAAGTCTCCAGTGCTACAGAATGAATATTCAACTTCATATATACTTTTATATATATATAAACTGAACCTTCACATGCCGCCCATATATAAAGCACGGCGGTAAGAATTTATTGGTTAAAGTGGTGCAGATTGCAATCCCTCTATTTTACATAATTGTTAATAACCTATATCATTTAAAAGAAGTATTATACGTTCATCGATATACTATAATTAGTTGCACAGGTAAATGCTAGTCAAGTGATTCTCAAAGAAAAAGAAGAAAAAAATAAACTTGAAAAAAGAAATCGATGAAATTACTTTGGATATAAAGCTTAATATCGATGTTTGTGATAGAAATAGAAGACAGATAGTAGAAGAATATATTCTAAAATAACAAATTCCTTTCTACTTCTTCTACGTTAGAGCAAAACCATCCAGATCACTTTATGTAAATCTTCAAATCCATTACTAATTTATTTAGGCTGCCATGGTCTTTACTCAACTTTTAATATGCACAAGAAACAAGAGGAATTTCATTTGACAATCTGAAGATTATGTTTGGACCGTTCACCACATTTCCACTCAATTTCTAAGCATAATAAAGTTTAATAACAGGCTACCTAAAAATATAGAATATATTAATCCCAAAAGTCCTATGCATTCTGACTGTCCTGCAGTGGCCCTTGTTCTGTATCATGCTAACTTAATTATCTTGACACCATCTTAGTATCGTTAAGATATGCAAAATCTACTCAGCCACTTCAATAGTTATAAAAAATAACAGCGATCCCAGTTAATAGATTGAAAAGAACCTCTCTTTAATTTTGCTCCAGATTGAAAACTAAATTTGTTCCAAATTTTCAAAGTCCTCTAATTTAGAAAATTCAGCATGAAATTGTAGGTAAACAACAATACGCTCGTTACTATAGAGCTTTAAAGTAAACTCGACATAAGAACCATTTCACACTACAAATAGAATCTAATCATCTACGAATCTATCCCCAGTTTATTGTTTCATTGTTGCAAAATTGATCTGAAAAATCTTGACCTGGTCAAAAATGAAATTTCACAAAAACTCGATAATAGTACCAGTACGTAGTATTTAACAAGCTATACATCTTTCAATTCAAATATAAAGTGAAATTCATGAGACATTAGACGGCCACTAATCTTCTAGAAAATCTGTGCTAACGACTTTCTTTACTCACGAGACGACTTTAAGTTCACCTTGGTCTACGATAAGCTGGAATTTCGAGAAAAAAAAAGTGAAAAACATAATAAAATCAAATAAACAGCCAAAATAAACTGAAAATGTACATATAAGTGATGAAAAGTATGGGATGACACTTTCTTTAAGACCTGTTCAGTGATCGCGATCGTGATTGTATGACGATCATATGATGAGAGAGCTGTGATAGTATCCATCACGAAGTGGATGTTTTTAAAGACGTTTCAAGACTTTGCTAATTTCAGAGCATGTCAAGTCCGCTTCGTGTAGTGTTGTTAGTAAATTTTTGGATAATTGTAATTTCCCTTTTACGAAAGTTAAACGCTCGTACAGCAAATGCTCAAAGCGCGTTCATCTCATGTAATTCCACAAATGCTTCCTTTCTAATTGTCACGTAAATTTTATTGCAAAATGTTGTTGGACAAGTGCGTTATGTAAGTATCTACTAAAATTTATAGATTGCTCAATGTGATAAGTGGAATTTAACCTGGATTTAGTCGATTTCTACTGTTACATTCAATGCTATAAAATATGGATATCATTACTTTATTCGACGTGTCAAGGAGCGTACAAAAGAACTTTCTCATTTCAATTTCTTCAAAAAGAATTAAAGCTAAGAGCCAGGCAAAAATGTTCATACAGAAAATTTCAGCGCTTTAATATTGACAAGTTATTTAATGAGCCAAATGTCCTTACTTTTCGGGAAAATTAGACCACAATATTTTTCTAAATAATTTTGGACTATCTTGACCACATCAAGGTCAACCGTGGAAATAAGATTCAAGGAACGACTGTAAAATCGGGAAAAGTGAAGTACTTGTTCCACATAAATAAATTTTTCCATTACAAACGCAAATGGCCAGTGTAGTATTAAAAAAAATAAATAGATGTGAACGAGAGGCAGACAAATTTCTTAATCCAACAAAACTTCAAACCATGTTTAGCCATTCTGCGAAACCTGAAAAATTATATACTACTTTGTCTGTGAACTTTCACAACATTTAATCGGGAATGTCCTAACATTAGAAATATTTTGTAAACCCCCAAAAATTTCAAGTTTCCTCTTAAATATCTAGTGAACTGGTTTTGCGTTACCATAGCTAATTCCTATCCTTAAACTGGAACAGTCAGTCACTACCGACTAGATACCTAACCAACGATACACCTTTGAATTATTTAGATGGTAGTCCCAGTTGACATTTTGTGGGGTACCAGTTTTCACCCCTGCCCTGCCATGAGGACAACAAAATTAAGACTTCAAGTAAATTTTGCTAATATATAAATCACTTTGGAAAATCATAACTTACATAAATATGCGCAAGTTATGATAATTCCACATCAAGTCAAGATGGTCATCTTTTCAGAAATGTCAATTATAATGAGATGCATACTATTTTTTTAGCGATCATATCGAATGCTATCGATCCGGTTGAATATCTTCCAATGCTTTTAAAAATTCATATTTTTATTTTAAAATACATCATCCATATTTATAGCTTTTGCTTTACTGTGTTACCTTGTCAGGATGAAAAAACACCGGTATAATTGTTTCATAAAGAAATAATTTAACTAATCTGGAAATTTTCGACCTATTACCTTACTTGATCATAGGAATTTCTCAGTTGTTTACATAATAACAGTGGCAAGTATAAAACAATCTTGTTTTGATATAGTTAAAAAATTGCTTCAAAAATTCCTGACATTATACCATCCATCCTAATCTCTTCTTAGTCATTCACAATAAGTCGAACTGATAATCCCTTTCTGTGTGGAATAACACAGAGTTCTTGAATAGGACGGCTACTACTTCTGTTATACATTTCCGACTTTTACCAGTGTAATTAGAGATGGAAAAATATAGCATTGGGCAAAAGATGTGTAAGGCTACAGGGCCAATGATAGTCTCACTGCATTGAATTTTTTAGATTTTCTATTTTGGAAAAAGCAGTTTTCCTGGAGAAGTTTGGTCAGTTTTTTTAAATAGGCTCTCATGATTCTGCACAGTTTAGATATGCTCTTATAATGTCTCTCAGGAAGTGTTTTGGAAAAAATCGTCAGCAAAAGTGGAAGTAATCCTACCCACAAGAGTATTTGAGTTTCTGGAGATCTTACAGTGTCCGATTTACTGCTTCAACATGAGCTCTATGGCTCATAGTGCATTAGTCCCACATTATTATGAACTAAATACATATTTACGAAAGAACGAAAAACATAGCGTCCTCTTCTTCTCTTTATAAAAAAAGAGGAGTAATCTTCCTTAGAAGATTTAAAGAGTGAAGAACAATAGAATCTATTTTTCTATTTCAGTTTAAAAAAATATATAATTGGAATTTAAAAGTATATTCTTTCGTAAAACACATGAATTTTAATAAAATTCTAAAAACTTGGTCCTTTAATCATGTTTCTTTGTGTTCTGAAACACACGGTTTTACAAATTTCCAATCTCTTCAATTATGGAGAAGATTTACATTTCTGGAGAAAAATGAATCCACGTATACAGCAAAAATTATACACTTGACCCGAAAAAAGCAAACGTTATTAAAAATTCTAAAGCTGATTTTAGAACCATTAAGGAGTCACATAGACATCAAAGAACTATATTCTGACTGTAGTAGATACGAAACAAGTGCATTGTTATAGATAAAATCGAATATCTTCAAATAACCCAAACGAACGACTCCTATTACTAACTAACCATAAATAAAAATATCCATCTCAAGCGCGAACTTGAAATGCTTTCGTTTATCAAAAAGAACACTATCACGCAACCTCAACCCGCTTCACAACTAATTGTAAGCACATAAAATATGTCAGCTGTGTGTGCTTATCGCTGGCATTCAATAAGAACTGTAGCAGGTGGATAAAAAATATAAAAAAAAATACCAACAGTGAGCTCAAGGTCTACTTAACCACATTTCATACTTCCCCTCCTTGGGTATATGCATAATGCCGGGTGCCAATACTCGTACTGAACTCGTACTGTCTTGAACTTGACCCAAACTAGGCCATTCACATGTGTCATTACCCCGATCTGATCTAATTTTGGTTAATAATCGACAATTTTTGCTTTCTTGCAAACCACCTGTCAATTTAAAAGGAATTTTTCCACTTATAATGGATTTGCGCTGGAATTTACACCTATGCGATATTATGAGCGAGATAATTCGTGACGAGAAAGTTGATGAGGATTGAAATGGAGGAGAGTGCGGCACACCACGTCATTTACTTCGTAATAAGGTGAAATGGAATTATTTCTTGCGTTTTTTTCTTACAACTCATGGAATTTTATTGAAGTATTATTCACGTATGACAATGTAATTTAATTTTGGACGAATCGTCTTATTTAATTCTGATTAAGTTCATAGTCTTTGAACATTTGCAACAGCAGTTTTGGTTTGACAAAAATTAAAGACACATACATAATAAATTTTTTGAACCAACTCCATTTTTAACTAATACTTTGCAAGAAGTGGTAGTGGCTTTCTAGAATTCCAAAAATTAGAGTTCACAGATTGTCTTCACATTTTCCTTTATCATCAACTATAAGTATGGTAGTTCTCCTGACATAGCCCAAATTCTGAGCCTCAGAAGCATGGGTACCAACAAAAGAATATATGATAGCATTAAGAATCTTTGATTGGAGGATTCCTCTGTTCTATCTATAATGACATCCTAGATACCTTTGTGAATATAATCAAAGAATGAAAAATAATTAGGTATATGAGATTTTCGGGTGACCCAAGATCGTAAGTTAACCATAGCTGCGCCAGAAAATCTTCTATGGCTGGATCCGCTGGATCTGTTTGTGAAAAAAAACCAGCAGTGGAAAAGGATGTAGCGGGACGGTATGTGGATATGATGCCTAAGGACAGAACCAAGGGTGTCAAGATAACTGAAAAGTTGAACAAGACTCTTATCAGTAACATATCGCACCCACAGAATAGACCGGAGGATATTTTTATATTCACTGACGGATCCTTGAGGGGCGAAAGGGCTGTTGCAAAAGTCTTCCTTCAAAACCTAAATCGATCGTACTATTTAAGCCTGGCGAAATTAATCTCAGTTTACCAAGCAGAGGCATTGGCTCGGATTCGTGCTTTGGACTAGTTAAGGGAGGATCCGATGCAAGTAGTGGTCAAATGCATGAATAAGATGGAAGCAATTTTATCCCTGGCGATGGAATGTGTACAAAAACTCAATTGCTGTGCCTCGTTAAATGAGATAGGCCTCTGCTAAATTAGAGGGCACATAGTGAACGAAAAAGTCAACACCTTAGCGAAACAGATGGTGGCTATGGAGTTTCAAGCATCAGAACCATAGTCCGTCATTGTGGGGTATAGTGAAGGACCTGATCGAGAAATAAGTTACGAAAGAATACCAAAATCGGTGGAAAAATATGACAACCTCCCGATAGGCTACGAAAGAAATTAGGCTGAAAAGCGGACCGACCAAAAGAAAAATTCTAACCATGGAGCGAACATATGAAGCCTATTCTAAATTTTGGCGATATCAATTATCACACCACTCCAGTTATGCCTACATGAAGACGCCTTCAAAAATTACTATTCTATAAAAAAACATATAATCCTATTGTTTAATACTCTCTACATTTACAATTGTGTACAACGCCTTAAGATTCAAAAATGCCAGTCCGTTAAAATTTTGCAATTTGTTTCCGAGGTGTGATAAAATGATAACTTTCAAAAGCGTGGGACACATTACTAGCCAATAACTATCAGGATCGATCTTCACAACAACCCGAAAGCAATTACTCGGTTAAATGCCAAAGCCTTGAGATATTGCGAGAATTAAAGCAGAATGTGTTTCGCGGTGAAGTCTTGCTTCTGTTGCATACAGACTTGCCTGGCACCATAATAATTAGGCGCTGCCTAGATCTAATTGAAACATGTTCAAATCCAACTCGGTATAATGACTATACACCAGTGCACTGTAGCAGAGTGCACCTATCCACTGGTATCAGCACAATCCAGCTGAGTCAGACAAAAAACTCTCAGACTATGCGACTAGCGATGGAACTCAGATTATGTTTGCAAATTTCGCATTAAGATATCGCGAAATAATAATTACTTCAGCAGTGTATACCGACCCGGACATAAAGTACCCGCATTTACCTCGTCCAGTGTAGATGCAAAGATTCTTGCATCGCATTTTTGCTACGAACAAATACCAGGTGTCTGGCAAAAAGAAAACTGAAAGCTAAGCAGCAGCAGCCGCAGCAGCAGCAGCGCCTTAAAGGCAGGCAAGTTGAGGCTATAGCATAACACAATACATATAACGAAGTCCTCTGGCAAAGGCGACTTATGTAGGTTTTTTGAATATACCTCTGCGAAATTATCTCCACCGACAGGAAAAACGGGTTCTGTTGGGTTTCTTTGAACCAAATGTAAACTTTCTGGTAGCACTGGGACTCTGGGAGTTGAGATACAGCAAAATAAAAATTTTCTTCTTTTGGACAAGCTCACCTTATATTTATTGAGATTTCTACAGGAGGAAAACTCTGGGCAATGGGAGAAGATCTTTAGACTAGACAAATGGGATGGAGATCCTCAGTCTAGCTCAGCAAAGATTGCAGTTCAAAAGTTCAGGGGTACAACGGTTAGGTGTATTTTCTACACACGTACGATTTTGGTCAGTTAAGAAAGTGCATGAAGATGAAATTGCCTTTTCGATTATGTGAGAAAATTGCAATTTCTTAACGAGGAATTTCTAATTATTTTTTCATAAAAGATCACCAAGATACGCTAAAACTTTCTTTTCATAAATCTTCCCTGAAAATTTGTACTAATTTATGTATAATATCTATTGCTCATTATGTAAGTATATTATAAAAGGAGGGAGATTTTCTTCTGGTTTTTACGTAAGGACAGAGGCTAATCAACCAGAATTCCGCGCATGCAAATTCGATAAGGAAGAAGAAAAGTTTTTAGAAATATTTCTTTTCAGAAACATTTTCAAATTATGAAATTGGATTATAAAATCAGAAAACTTTATGAGGCAGAAAACAAAAAGAAGATCCATGTTGATCAGCGAAATCGCTGGTATGAAAAGTTAAGAAAAACCACACAAGGTAAAAATATCCAAAAGACTAAACCCAAATAAAGAAAATGAATTCAAGTAAAAATAGAACAGGAGAAGAAAAGAAGGAAGAAAATTAGTAAAACTATATGATAGCCAAAAAACACTAAATAATTAAAAGACTATAAAAATAAAAAGAGGCTGCACTAAGTACCACCATTATACAAGACATAGATCTCCTAACACCGAACCTCACGTCACGAATAGACACGTAATAATTCCCAAAGATTTGAAAAGGAATCGATGTCCAATCTCTTATTGGATGTTATGGAAATAAGGCATAAATTGGACTTACCATTAAAGGTAATCCTGAAGGGTTGGCAGGCATAACACTCTTGTGACAGGGCCTTCGAAAGAGGATCTCTTCTCTAGTATACAGATGGGCATAGGATGGAAGGGAGAACGGGGATAGGTATTTGTGGCCCAAATGATAAGGCCACGAAATGTCTTGATACTGCTCTAACCATTTTCCAAACAGAGATCCATGCCACAGAGCTTTGCGTACATATTAATATCGATAAAGGTGTACGTGGCGCAAAAATAATTATACTGTCGACCGTATAATTGAAAATTCTTAATTACTTTCTCTTTCATTCTTGTACTATAAAAACTTTTAAACAACAAGTTTTGTGGTTTTCGATGCATCGAAACTGACTCACTGTAGAAGAGTCCAAAACTGTCCTTCGTGTACAGAAAGATACGTCATAGGAGTTGCAAATGTGTACGTAATGAAACATTATTAAACACAATTTACTTTATGGGTGGTTTCGAATGCTCAAAGGGAAGTGCGTTAGCTCATATTCTTAAGAAGGTGTCGGGTTCGAAATTGGCCCGCGCATACCAATGATCGAGGTCATATTCACAAGAGAAAAACCTTTAGAAACTACAATCAGTACGTCCAATTGCAATTATATTTCTTGGTTTTGTGAGATCCACTAATAAACTACCGGTCACAATCCTAGCCTCATTTAGTCCTGTTGTGATGTATGGCTCAAAAACGCCAGCTCAGATTAAGACAAAAGAACATATATGAATGTTAGGGGCCTTTGAGTGGAGAATCCTGCGCTATATATATAATGGGGATGAGGAATTGTACGAGATCTTCGGATACCCTAATATAACCGGAAAACCCCAATATTTCCCTAGTCACACTTGTAATGTTTACAAATCAAAAAATGGACACGATGTGCTTATGATCGCTATTTTTGGAGCTACTAAATTCAATCGTGGATAAATATAGGGTGCGATAATGATCCTCTATTAATGGTATTGTAAAACATTAGGAGAACATAGTTCCCTACGCACTACAAAATAATAATAGTTCCTAATAAATAAAACAGAAATAATAAAGTCCCAAATTGCTACGTCATGATCAGTGAAATGATTTTATTTAGTTATTAACGTTCTCGAAACAAAAAATATCTATAATTGTAGGAATTACAAAAACTAACTACCTAAACGGAAACCAGAAACAGTTAGAACAAATGTAAGTCGAAGAGAGTACAATCTAAAGTCGTCTAGACAAGTTTCTATTCTTTCTCAGTTATTTTCTTTGCAAATGCATTTTAAGCCAAGTTTAAAAGTGAAACTGCTTACAATACACCGGAAATGTCATAAACTCGAATCTTTTGCATTTTTCTCAAGTAATTAAAAATTACTTTAGTTTCACGGACCATCTTACCTACATCGTTAGTCTTTCCCTGTTACCTTTGGATTTTTTTAATTTGAAAAGAGTGCTTTCTCTTCCTACTTGTTCATTATTTAAATTTTCCCTTTATCTATCGAAATAGAAGTAATATAATAAATTTCAACGATCCATCATTCCATTTTCCTGCACTCAAACCTATTCTGAAATCGCACGCTCACAAGAATCCGGAAAAGCACATAATTTGCATTTCCCACGAGAAAAACAGAAATGCATTTACAGTTAGAACTCATGGCATAATCCCCAAACCGGGACCATACAGAATTCCTGTAAAGAATGATTTTAATTGAGTTCAAACAGACAAAGAACTACAAATCAAATATAGACCAAAACACGAGTAGAAAGATCAGCAGCAGCATCTCGACTATGAGATCGGTATTCCCAGTGTAGAATTCACGATCCAACAATCCAAGAATGCAACAAACTGCAAAGTTCAGCATATCAATTATTAAGGGAATGGCACTTTACAGCAAAAAAAAAGCGAAGATACATATAGCGCATAATTAAATCTTGCCGGCCAGCACCAGGAAACCAATCAGAAATGGCCTGAAATCTAACCAGAGCCAGAATGTGGCAAATGAGGAAAGGAATAGCAGAACTTTCAGAAAAGCAGTACTACCCAGTAAGCGGCATCTGGTTTTCTTTCTACCGCGGGGAATGGGGGGTGGTGTATAAAATTGCAGTTGCAGTTGCAGTCTTCCCAGAAAGGTTAAGGTATCAGACTTACCTCTGGTCTAAAGACTCTCTTCTTGCCTTCCGCTTTGAGTTCAAGTGTTTGCAAGTAGCGCAAATAATCCACTGATTCTCTTATGTATTGTATGTGTGTATGTATGTTGTGCAAATCTTTCAAGCTCGCATTTCATCCACTCACTAATGTTAAGATCAAAAGCACCAAGCACTTTGTTTCTATCGCCAAAAACAAAAAAAACAAAAAAACCGAAAAACCTTTGCACGCAAAATCACAAGTATCCACCCATATTAAGTACTGAGAGGTGAAAGAATTTCCAAATTGCAGGAGAAATTGCCGCAATTACGCACGCATGCGCAAACTTCTTAATAACGTGATGTTAGTCCGGAAAGCAGAGAGATGGATACCATCAGAATGGTTGGAGACTGCTGCTGGAGGAACGCGCAAGAAGTTAACCTCTGTTAACCGTCCGATACCGTCCAAACATAACCATCGACTAACGTGTGGGGCTCCAAGCGTGGTTGTTATTATTCCATGAAAACTAAAGACTATGCACACGTTGGGCCTAACTCCGTCTCTGGCGTAACTTCTGCACCAAGAGAGGCCCCACTGGCCAAATTGCTATAATCCGCTCAACAGACTTGGCGAGGCAAAGGCAGTTTGTTAGTGTGCTGCTACCTTGTTTACCTGTCTACTTCACCTTTTCGTTACTCCCCTAGGTAACATTGTTGAGTTTGGTTTTTCTGAAGCGTGGAATATTCTAATTCCGTACGCGTATGCACTGAAATGAAGGGAAGCTCCGTTTTTCATTTATTAAGGGTACGTTTTTCAAAGGACACGTGGACACAAGAAGCTTATATAGCCTACCTTCACATCTTGACGCTCCAAAACGTATTCAAATGGAGCAGTGAGAAATGTGCCATATGGATGAAAATATGGCGCGGTAAATTCAAGAGTATTTTTATTATTGGAGTGAACAATTAGGCAAGTAGTGCTGGCTGTGCAGGAAGGTGATGAATCGGTTAACATTGGCACCCTGGCAGCTAACGCTTCCTAAGTTGGTTGATATGAATAGCAACAGAAAGGCGACATATGGTGACACATCTTCGGTCCTTTGTTTTCTATTCAGAGTTTCAAATTTGTTCATCTGGACGTCCGGGTAGGTGAGATTAATTTGACTGGGATTTTTTGCAAAAATTTGGCTTTCGACTGAAAAAAAAAAATTGAAAAATTCCGACAAGTGTTTACTGCTCTCATTGTTTAAAGTCCCTTGAGATATTTAGCAAAAAATTTTTACATCAGTTTGAATTACAGCGTGCTGAAAATTTTAAATGGTGCAAAGTTTAAAATTGTTCAGTCCTACATAATGAGTCTACTGTATTAATTGTTTAAAAATAATAACTGTAAACTGCAGCAGTAGCGAAAGTAGAATGAAATAAAAAATTTCTAATTTGCTTCACATGTGTATTTGTACTCTAAAGTATCGATACTTCAATCCTTATGCAAATACAGGAACTGTATTCTATACTATGGTTCCTGTCGTTGAGATTAAGGTGGAAGAATGTAAAGTATTTTTTTTTTTTAATTTTAGAAAGAAACCCCTCCTTGCTTAATGAAAAGAATAAGAAAGGCAACAGGAACATACGTTAAACAAGAGAACGGAATTAAAATGAAGACTTCACGAAGCGGTTATATGCGATTATTTTAAGGCAGGCTAAATTCCAATCCGATAAAGATATTATGCGAAATCTCGTTACTGTCAAAAAAAGTGGTAAGCGCTTTGGGTATATAGCAATAGTTTTTTCAAGGTATTGCTTAAGCTCAAGGGACTACTCTATGATGCACACAGCACAGCTTAAGTGGAGAGAAATTAGGGAAGAGGAGATTGGGAAATCTTTAACTCCACAAATGTTGCAAGTGAGCTAAAATTCTTGGCATGAGATTTTTATTGTGCAACATCCCAGTGGCTTTGCAAGTACAATTTTTGTCAGAAGAAATGCCTCAACCGCTGGTATTTTAGACCTTCTAAAAAAAAGTTCTAATACCATAAAATCGTGTTGGGGCCTTACTCTAGACTAGACAGTTCAGGGACGTCAAAAATGTAGAAGAAAAAAGTAGAACCTCCCTTTAAATAAATTAACCATGCAAAATCTTAAAAAAAAATCACCTTCAACTGGCAATTCCAGAAAAGAACATTTCTTTTATATAAAAATTTCTGAATTTCTGAAAGTTGTTGAAATCTGAGGTTCACGAATGTAAATCTGGAAACCTGATTGAAAATTTGGAAAATCTGGGCTCTACCAAACCTATGGAAGTAGTGCCGAAAGCACACGTTTCCGCATAGAAATTGCGTAAGTGGTTCGCTAATCCACGGTCCGATTTGTGGAAGTAGTCCTCTTCCGTCGTCGCCTACTATTTGTTGATTTTTTTCCGACCGACCTCAACCTTTTTGATACAGATGACTTTCCTTTTCATAGCAAAGAGCTCAACTGGGATCATCCCGGTGGTGATCAGGATTGCCAGTTCCAAGACTGCGCGGTATACAGATACAAACCTAACGGCGCCCCTCCTCTACATGGAAGCTAGACGCATCCTTTGCACCTCCAGCTTCGCCTAGTTGCTCCATATTTCGTTCCTGCATGGCATTATGGTATAGATTGTATCGTGTCCATAAGCAGGCGTCACTTACTGGACTAGTCTTCTTAGAAATGCCTATAACAGTTTAAATCCATACCTGGAATCATGGAATAGAATTTACCAATTTCTGAACCCTTAAACTTTCCCAGCTCCTCAAAATTGCACCGCCGATAAATGTTCCAAACAATAGTTGCCTGGGTTCACGGGACCCCATAGTATCTATTTCACGGGCGGGTTTTAATTGTGCAGTGAGAAAGAGACACTGCACATCGAATTCGATTTAACTATGGAAACAATGACAACAAAGGCAGTATGATGCACTTGTTAATGAATCGTACCTGGCTTTTCTCACACAGAAGAAGAAGACCCCCCCAGATTAATAATTCAATGTTTATTATTACAACAAGGGGTGCCACATTAGCTTAGCATGCCACCATAAATCAATGACGAGGATAACTACTCGCTCTACAAACGCAACTCTATATACTCCTACAATTTATTTACTTTCACTGCAGCGTAATGGGGCGGCATAATTCCCATGTGCCTTAAACCTACCGATGTGGTGCTCTAGGTAACATAATAGTGAGTTCTTCCTCTGTCATTAGTCATTCAAGGCGAAGGTCAACAACACACACTTAATTATATAACAGCGCCAGACTAAATCGTCAGAATCCAGCATAGTACACCTACATAAATGTATTACAGAAGTTCGCTAAAGAAAAGATACACAAACAGTGCCCGGTGAATTGGTTCATTGTTCCGCAGGTTGTTCTTCACGTCGCATTATCTCTACGCGCCATGTAAATTTCCACCTGTTTGAACTCAGGTGAATTGGGGGTTATCTATCTTCGGCTTGTTTTGCTGCTTGGGTCGCTCGCCTGAGAAGAAGGTGAAAAGCAGCAGCGGAACGTTTACACATTTACCGCTCAGAACCTGCCGGAAATTCTACAGGTAGTGTAAATAATGCGACTAGTTCTTGGCTTGAACCTGCATCTATTGGAGCATATCCCCGTTAAAATGCGCAGTCCACCAGGCTGCTGGTCATTGTAACTAGTGTAGATAAACCAATGAGCAGATCTCAAATTTCAGTGTTAGGGTCAAGTTGTCGCATTCGCATAGATAGTAGCTTAACACTCTCAGGTTAGGGATCCCATATGGTTCACGTTGGTTCACAAGGCTTTTGCAAATTACATATTTTCAAGTAGATGCACCTGTTGCTGGTCTTTCGCTTTTGCCAAGCCATGCATGAAATGCCATCAACCTTGTGGTGTTTGTTGTTGTAATTGGACACGAATCCTGTAATTTTCTCTCTCAAACTATTTTCTCCCCTATTCGAAAACTTAATTCGGAACGGAATCGGAAACACAACCAGATCACAAAGGTGTAAAGAATTTCGCTCCAATTAAATTTTGTAATGTGGGTGATGCGAATTTACCTTTTAGTCATGACAATTTCAGGGGTGACATAACAAATTCCAGAAGGTCAGTTTATTGTAGTTGTGTGGACAAAGGTCCGCGAAATAATTAACCGGACGTGCTTTGTCTCTGTCTCTTTGTCTACACATTTTCGTTTGGTCTCGTCCATGGAGGCAATAAAATGATATAAAATTTCCAGAAATTAGCATTTCTTAAAATGTGGTCAAAAAGAACTTCAGGCCATTAACATCTGACCCGATCTTCGTGTTTCGTTGAGACGAGATTAAGTTTTCGTTTGGGTGACATACAAAGTTGGATTTTGTGAATCATAAGATTCTCAAGGTTCTAATTTGATATTGTCATAGCAGGTAAGGCGTTGTTCCTGATTATTTCGTTATCTTCTCTCCTCTAGTCTCAGAACAACTAACATCAAGGTTCCTTGGAAGAATTCTTCAGGATAACAAAACGCACTTTCCACTTTGTTATCCCAAAAACCTCTTCTTTTTTGTGTAACTACCTCACTTTTACCCCACTGAAGAAATAGAGATTTTCATAACCACTTCTTCCATATATGCAAGAAGCATTCTTAGTCTCCGCGAAAGAACATTCTAGATGGAAGAAATGGGGTCAGATTTCTGATATGGTGGAACATATAACTTTGATAACCTTGTGCTATGCAGGATTAATTCCCTTGAGAAGAAGAAAGAAGATAAGCTGCCGGATATGTATGATTTAAGGACCGAGGGGGCGAGGGTAGCTTACAGGTAAGTAACGGAGGCTTGAGCTAGCTACAACATTGAATTTAAGGGCAATCCGTGGCGATCGTTGTCTGCTGTAATTGCAGTAGGGTTTCAATTAATTGTCAAATAAACTGAGATGTTTCCAAGAAATCTAGTATTACTTATTTTTATATTTATTAATTTATACGTCGTATTTGCAAAACATAATCAGCAAATATGTTTCGATTACAACAACCCCATAGGACTGTATCATAACTACACTTATGAGCTGGTTTTCAGTATAAAGGGAGATGAAGTGGAGCTGGAATGCCGAATATGGTAAACTCTTTTATTTAAAAGATATAAACCTGTGTAGCATGATTTGACTTTTTATAGTAATGATTCTTATCCACCAGCCCCATCCGAGTATGTCCGCATACATTGGGCTAGCATAAGTTTAAAACCATTGGTAATTCCGCCCCATGTTAAGCTCTTCAAAACAAAATCCTGGAAATTCAAGAGGTCTATGAAGATACTAGACAATAGCACTTTGCTTATCAAAAAGGTCAATCCAAAACACACCGGAATGTATACCTGCAATATAACCACAACTTACTCAGATAACACCACTTCAAGCCAATTCATAAATTACTTCATGGAGGTGCTGAGTACAAAAACCGACATTCAGTTGGGAAGTCTTACGGATTGGTATGAATACCGAGATCAAACTCTGGATCGTATTCATACTAAACTGTCTGAAGAAAGTCTAGATGGACAAGAGGGGCACTTAAAAGTATTCTGGGGATCATGGGGTGAGTGCCTTTGTGGACAATTTAAATTCGATTCCAGGAGATTTCGATCTGCTTATCCCTATGTGTGGATTAATGAAAGTGAAAGTAATCAACCAATATTTCCTGCATGGTCAAGTAAGCTACACAAAAACTACCCACATTTTGCTACAATTGCAGAAAATGCAACAATTTTCAAACGGTACAAACGTTGCACAGAGGATTGTGTACCAGACCTTTTAGAAGAAGATGCTGAATTTAAGTACAAGGATGCTGCCTATCTCAATGAGGGAATAAGTGTGACGTTTATTTGCAGCAAGTAAGAATTTATTCTATTTTACTGTTTTCGTTGCCAAATTTTCGCAGAATAGTCAGAATTTATGGAATTTTAAAAATACATTAACAGTTTCAAAAATTCGATTTTGTATATAATTCGAATATGATGAAGCTGTAATGTTGTTTTTTTGCGTTGGCTCTTGAGGACACTTACCAACACTTTCATAACAAATAAGGAACCTAAGCCTTGAAAACCAGCCTACCCAAAATGCTCTTAGAAATCCGAACTGATTCCGGGCCAGCACTATCTACGCTCAAGCACGCACTCCGAAGAGCCCACCCTCGACTTGCAAGGTTCTCCCCCAACTTCTGTCTGTATTCCGTAAGCAAAACGATCCACAACTGAGGGATAAAAGTATCGCTGTGGCAAAAGACTCATTGCAGTGCAGGGCACTTGAAAATACTTCTCCCTCATAATCAGGTCGGCGAGCCCTAAGCCCGCATTGATCCAGAAAGAAAGTGTTATATTCTTTTCTGAAGATTTTTAACTTTTGCTCGACAGTATCTTAGGATTTCAATGAACTTAGGACTAATTAATGAACGAATATACAAAACTATTCCTTTCGTCCTGATTACCTAAAACAAATACCACTTCACTTTAATTCTCTTCTCTTCTCTTCCTGTATTATAACAGAAAAATTCGTCCTCTTTCAGTGTTAGCAATGAATCTGAAGTGATTTGGGTTTTGAACAACAAAATTATCTTAAACAAGACAAAACACGCCTTAGGTACAGATGATGAAGAGAAGCATGTTGGTGTCGATTCGGAGGATGTACTTTACCTGAACAATGTAAAAAAACAAAATGCTGGCGTGTATTCTTGTCTTGTAGATGGTTTCCCAATGAAAAGTATCGAAGTCATGATTATACCGAAGTTTCTTCTTTTTACAGAGGGTAAGTCTATTTTACATGAGAAATCAGCACAATTACAAAACAAAGGACGATAAAAAGTTCATAGTATACTTTTCAGATGGTCAAAATGCGCTTCATAAAATTGGAATGGTGTTATTATTCTGTTTTATCCTTTGGATCGTGATTCTTACGTTAAAATCGTGTTATATGGTGGTATCGGGAAGTGAAGAGGAAAATCACAGACAGTCTTAATGTACTTAAGTAAACTAAATAATGAATTTATTACAATTATTAAATAAAACAAAAAATAACAAAATCTTTTCTATAAAACTTCACCCCAGACACACACCTTCTGAAGATATGGCTGGGCCTTACACGTTAACAGTTCAAACTTTTTGGAATAATTTATATATTCCCCTTGAGATCTTATCTTCTCCAGCAAGAGTTGAGGTTCAAATTTTGATTTACTAGAAAATGCAGACTTTAATACAGACTGTACAAAACTGAAACTTACATCACTATCGTCTGTGGATGTATCAACTTCTTGAGAACTTGACTGTGAAGAATGTGGCTTTATATATTCTGAAGCTTTTCTATCATCTTTAACTGCGTCCTCCTGTTTTAGAACAGCAGGAGGATATTTAAAGAATGATTCTGTAGTATCACCCTCCACATCTGCTTCATTATCTGCTCTAGGAGTATTTTCTTTTACAGTATTACCTTCTACAAGAATTATATCGTCGTTTTCCTTCATTTTACTCTCCTTTAAATCAAGAGGACTGTTTTGGTCCAACAACATTAAATCTTCCTTGGAAAAGGCAGATATAAGATTTTCTGATTCGTCATTTCTTTCCACTTTTTTTGTCTGATGCTCTGCCTGCAATTTCTTCTCCTCTTGCATTGATTGCATGAGCAATTCGAATTTTTTTACAGCTTCATTAATCCGTTTCTTAATCTTGACTATGTGCGGCGCAGAAGCAAACAAGCTCAAATCTAATTTGCTTGGAACAGGGGTTGGAGCAGATGATTTGCTTTTCGATTCAACTAATTTACCATAGCGCAGTACCACAACTAAGGTGTTCTCATTAATTGAGTTGTAGCCCTTTGTCTCTAATAAAAACGTAAGCATTTGTAATGCGTTATTAAAAAGGTATTCGTACTTTTGCTGGGCGTTTAGCATAATTTTTAATATATCTGAATGGATTTCGGGTAAATTCTGTTCTTCCCCTTTTGCTACAGACGAAATTACCTCTAAAATTCCATCAAGCAAAATGTCCATTTCTATCTGAGTCGACTCTTTGGATTTATTTTTTTGATACACACTCAAATCGTCGATAATTTCAAACATTAATTTTGTCTTCTGTCGGGACTCATATATTTCAAAAAGAGATTTTTCCTCACCCAAGGAACCCTTGGTTTCGGCCATTCCTTCCAAAGTTAATAAATTCGCGTGGGCGTCTTTACTCTTAGTATTTTTCAGTAGAAATATCAGAAGATCAAGAATTTCGGCATCATCATTTTCAGTTAAATTCATTTTAAATTCATTTTCTTCATTAAATTTGTTAACTAATAATTCTTCTAATTTTTTCCAGATGCCAGCATGCTCCCTATTCGCCAGGTGTTTCAATTTGTCTGATCCCTGTTCCTGATTTGTAGTACTTCTACTATCCTCCGAATTTTTTCTCAAAGTTTTTAATGTTTCTGCAGATATTTGTTCTCCAGCTGGAAGGGTTGGATCGATCGCACCTTCAATGTCTACAATCATTTCTTCTGCAGTTTTACTTGATGATATTTCTTCACATCTGTATTTATCTTCCTTCGGTGGCCTCTTCTCTAATATCTCTCCATAGTAATCTTCTATATTGAAATCTGCAAAAATATCTTCTTGATGAGATAAATCGTAACAGCATTGCAGTGCTGATGGATCTATAGGATGAGCCTCCGTATTGAATATATAACCACCTGCTTCTATTACACATTCACCGTTCGGTGTTTTAAATATTGTCCCCTCCCGACCATCATTGTGAAGAAAATTGTCGGGATCAAATAGAAGGTATAAGTACTTGGTAGTTTCAGCTAAGAAAAATGACTCCATCCGATCTTCTTTTCGATGATCTTTGACATTTTTAATCTGAAAAATTGGAAACTCATTTGCAATAAAAGCGTAATTCAAAATTCTTTTAGAATAAAATATTTACAAACGAAAACAAAACTAATTCAAAATGAAAATATGCAAATGTAAATAGAATAACGGCCACTAGAATGATTTTGAAAATTTCTGAAACAAAACGTGGAAAATTTTGCGAACTCTAAAAAATTCTCCTGAGAAGAGAGGTTTACGAATTGGGATTTCTAATCTACTTTGTTATGGTCGCCTTTCATAAGCTTTCGGTGGAGGTGATGGGAATTATTCCACTGGGGATTTTGTGAAGCGCACATAAACATCTTGATTCATCTCTATACACCTTTGCATTAATAAATTCAACGAGAATGAGGCTTCCGAAACCAAACTGAGAACTTCAGAATATGAGACATCGAGCTAATAGTCAAGCAATTAAATATCTAACCCTAATCATCTCAAAGCACAACAGTAATAATGTATAATTCTTAATCTAAACCAAAAACCAATTCCTGTCTTAATTTTTTTAATAAACACGAAAACACGAAGAAAAATTTATTTACTTACCGTGGCATAACCGCAGGGCGTTTTAGCACTGTACTGTATACTTTTTAGCATATCAACTCCAATTACCAGAAGATAAGGATCACGAGTTGCTCGGTACAAGTGCATAGTTGATTCGATCAATTCAGGACGAAGTGGATAACTGTCCCGATTAAAACTTGCTTCTCCATTCGGAATATTGTAAAATTCAGGAAGGAATCCATATTGCTTCCAAACAGAGTGATAATTGAGTAGTGTTCTCATAGCAGAATTAGTATCTCCAATTAGACTTAATACACCCGGCCAAAACGCTTCAAGCGACTGGAAAACAGGTAATGTTACCTGGCCCTTATTCATGCTTACCCAAACATACCAATCGTCCTGCTTCAAGTATTTATCTATAGCTTTTCGTCCTTCATGGAACATTTCTAATAGGTCTGGCCTATTTAGCATTAGCGCGCCTTTCACCAAATACTCATAGTACGAATCGACTCCAGCTCCTATCCCTGCATCTTGTGCTGTCCATCGTCCCGTTTGAACATCTATGTGATTTCCGAATAAGCCAATAGGTGACCTATGCTTCCAGAGAGCATACAACGCGTTTAGAGCAACTTCTTCGTAAATAGGATCACCAGTCAATCTACTTAAAGTACCAAATTCCACTATAAATGTTCCTACACCAGCTGTGCAAGTTATTGGTGTTTCACCAGGCGGTACACCATGTCGTAAATTCACTGTACCGTAAGGCATTCCGGTTTTAGTATCAAAAGCCGGTAATAATCGCCGCGCTACATCCTCAGCAAGTCTTAACAGTGGCCCATTACAGGGCCATCCAGGTTCCAGATCAACGCCAGCCCTACGTGACATCAAGTGGGCACTTAAAAGACCACCAACTACTCTAATATTCGTCTCAAAGACGGAAACGTTAATATCTCTATCGAAGTCAATTTTATCAGTCAAAATTTTCACTACACGTCTAAATTCAGTGTAGTTTCCCATCACAGCCAGAGTGTCTAGGGCATCAATGAGGGTTAAGGAATAGCTGCCCCAAGTGTCTACTCCATCGCAGGAAAGTGGCCGCAGTTCATCGTAACCGCTTGCATATTTCAAATAGCCATCGTAGGCATGTTGAAACATCTGCCGGACTTCCTCCCTTAATTAAATTAAGAAAAAGTGAGATTTGTTGTGCAAGTTGAAATGTTAACCTTACCTGAATTTTCGAATGTCTTTCTTTGTATAATGTCTTAAGGGCTCTACTGCATTGAACAGCAATATTAGAATGAAAAATATGTTGTAGCTGTTAAGCAAGAGTGTATTAATCCACATTTTCTACTTAGTATACGTCAGCTGGTGGCCATTATCATTTGACGTGTTATTTGTAAACAAACCGCACACTTCAAGTCTGAGTACGTTCGTTATCTAAAGGAATTGCTAGATTTTGTACAAGAAACTACCTGACGAGAAGCGAAAATTATTGGATAACATGATTTATATTTCGTCCTAGTTTGTGATTTTGTGATTAAATATCTTTAAAACAGGATCCAATCCTGATAATAATAGAAATAACAGAAATTAATTTCTTTTTTTAAATCTGAACTAGTCCTAGTGTCATATTTGACAGTCCGCACTAACCAATTTCGTGGCCCGACAAAGTTATTTCGAAATGGATCATTTTAAGGAAAAGGAAGTAATTCAAGCGGTTTTAATTGCTGACAATAATGTGAAAGAGTTCAGGCCTATATCAGACGAGATATCTACAGTATGTTTCTTGAGGAAAATTTGAATTTTTATAACACTGCTTTCTTTTTATTCAGGCTCTCATCCCTTTGGTAAATGTACCTCTATTGGACTACGCCTTGGAGTCCTTGAATAGAAGTGGAATAGAGGAAGTGTTTGTGTACTCCAGTATATTTATCAATGATGTGAAAGAGCACATAAAGTAAGAGTTGATTTTAAAGCCACAAGGTTAATTTGTAAAACAGAGCTGGGGATATTTTAAATACCTTCCCCGATAATTTTGTTATTCCCTTCTTTGGTGAACTTATCCTCTTAAAATTTAGTAGGTTTTAATCCCAGTGAGCACAATGCAAAAAGAGTTGGGTATTTGTAACAGATCTGAATCTGCTCAAAGGCTTGCGTCTTTTAAATCTTTTAAATAAATCGAGCAAGCCGAATACACTACGGCTTCCTCTGTGCTAAACTCTAAAAAAGGGACTTTGCCTTGTTTTCTTCACTTTTTCTTGTATTTGTTTTATGCATTTATTTTATATATTTTATTAATATTTAAAATCAAACTGTTTTCTCCTGAACATGTGGTAAAATGCATTTTTTACCATTTGGAGAACATGTGAACACATACCCCATTTTAGAGTGGAAAAACTATCTCGTGCCAAGAACGAAAATTATATTCAGTTCAAATAGATATTAACTCTTATACCAAGTGATTTTTCGCAATTTCTTACAGACAACGTATAGAATCAAATTGTTCCTGGTCGGTTAATATGTCCGTTCAGGTGATTGGTTCAGAAGGTTGCAGATCCCTGGGAGATGCCATTCGTGATTTGGATGCAAAAGGATTGCTTCGAAGTCATTTTATTTTAATGGGAGCAGATACTGTAACAAATGCCAATCTTGTAGCCATATTAGAAGAACATAAGTAAGTGCATAACATGAATGTGACCAGATATTAATTTTAATATATTTTTCCAAGGAAAACTGCGAAATTCGACAAAGGGACTGCTATGACTGTTGTTTTCAAAGAGGCATCAACAATATGCAGGACAGGAGACGACGTTATGATAGCTTTTGATCCCGAGAATCGTCGACTTCATTATCATCACCGAATAAAACAAACCGAAAAGGAGGCACACTTTAAAATTCCCCTTGATATTTTCTTAACCAATTCTAAAATTAGCCTTCATCACGACCTAGCTGATCCCCAGATCGCTATTGCCTCGCCAACTTTACTCTCATTATTTAGTGATAATTTCGATTTTGAGAGTCGAGACGATTTTATTCGGGGACTTCTAATCAACGAGGAAATTTTAGATAGCCGGATCTATGTGTCTCTCCTACCAGCGGAACAATATGCCCGCAAAGTTAGTAACTGGCTCTCCTATCAAATTGTTAGCAATGATGTCATCAATCGTTGGTCATATCCACTTGTTCCCGATATGGGAATATGTTGTTTGCAGCAAAATTATTTATTCTTGAGAAATAATATCTACAGGAGTCCACTAGCAAACGTGTCTCGGGCAGTTCAAAGAGAGAATGTGGTAATTCAAGAAAAATCTTTCGTTGGCAGTGGAACGCACATGTCATCAGCAGTAATTGGAAAGAACTGTAAAGTGGGAAAGAATTGTATCTTAAAAAATGCTTTTATTTTTGATGATGTGACCATTGAGGATGATTGTAATCTGCAGTACTGCATTATAGGAAGAGGCTCTTACATTGGTCAGAATTCCGTACTATCTGAGGGAGTCATTTTAGGTGCCAAGGTTACTTTACCGCCAAATTCGAAAATTTCCAAGAGTTTAATTCAAAATAATTCGGATGACGGTAAGGCATAATAGTTAAATGCTATTTTTTTCTATTGTTCCTATTGTCTGAAGATGTAAAGCAAAAACTTAGCGATGCCGCCTTTGTCATTGATGAAACCGAGGAACTTTATGGATCAGATTCCGAGGGTGATGAATTGGAACCGAATAAAATTGGCGTTCCGAAATTGGCAAAACTACCACATGCCTACCAAGATAGCGATTATAATTCAAGCAGTGACGAGGATGAAACTCAAAGTGGATCCCCCATTCCAGATGACACGAATAGTAAGACCTATTGATAAAATTTCCTTTTACTCACTTATTAACCATAAAATTGTAGTTTTCTTGTCGGAAGTGTTAGACTCATTAATCCGCGGCTTCCAGGAAAAATCTGATCCAAATTTCCTAATTTTGGAAATAAACTCTTCACGTTATGCGTACAACATGACTTTAAAAGAAGTGAATTTCTACGTTGTGAAGGCTATTTTCTCACTGCCTAAACTCAGAGAAAACGATGCTAACATTGTAACTGCTTTACACCAAGTTCTTAGTCATTTAGGGCCGGTAGTAACAAATTATATAAAGACAGAAGATGCCATGCTGGACTGTTTGAAAGCAATAGAAGTAAGTCGTGTTTTTAAAATCAAAATCCTCTAAAGGTATCATTTTAGGATTGTTGTAATGAAGAACCAGCCATTCGAGATAAAGTGGCACAAATAATTCACTATTTATATGACAAGGAATACGTAAATGAGGATGCGATTCTTGCCTGGCATAGCGAACTATCTGACGAGTCAGAATATCTACGGGAAAATTTAAAGAAATTGGTTGACTGGTTAATGGCTTCTAGTGAAGAAGAAGAAAGTGATGAAGAATGAGTGATAATACAAATAAAATTTTTTGGTTAGATAAAAGCGTTCTTGGTTTATTAGGGCAACATATTCCAATCAAATCAAAGAATTACCTGATAATAAATACATTGTAAAAGGTAACAACTTCATATGCCCAGGGAAATCAGAAAAAACTGCTGAATTCTTATCTTCTAAAGGTCATAATTTGTAACCCAGTTTGCAGGAACCAATTCTCCCAGGCAAAATATCGAGAGCCTCAGTCCGCTCGATCACCGACGTGGGTAAGTTCCCAGAAATCTAACAATGATTCCTTTCCATCTACTACCCAATCATAAGAAACCCGAAGCAATTTCAGAGTTTAAAGAAAACCTAATTTATTTTCTAAGTTACATTATTTTACAAACACAATAAATATACATAAAATTTCAAAATGCAGTTCCCTCATCAGGCAGGGTGTTATTACTAGTTCTGGTTTTATTACCGCCCATTGCCATTTGCCCAAGTCCTAAACGAATATGGTGCAGATGAATCTGCACATTTTTCTGGAAAACTTCAACATTATCAGAATCCAATCGACTTTTCACTTCTTCGATGCATCCCTC
The DNA here is from genome assembly GCA_006980735.1 of Dasypogon diadema. NCBI lineage: Eukaryota > Metazoa > Arthropoda > Insecta > Diptera > Asilidae > Dasypogon > Dasypogon diadema. Next base: position 41,580 of record QYTT01081350.1, read on the forward strand.
CAAGACTTTCAATATGTGCGTATTTGATTCGGATGATAAGTGAGACGCTACCAACATTACAGTCGCCAGATCTGTGATTAGACCCAGAACACGCTCATCGGTCACGGTGTTTTGATTGTTTCTCTGTACAGCTTCGCTCGCCAGTTCTCTGCACTTTTCACGCAAATATGTTGGAGCGAGCATAGCTGCAACGTGAGGCTCCTTCGTCAGTTCGCCGGCAAACGTTTGAATCTGGCTTAAATATTCCTGCATGTCCCGGTTTAACTTCTCCATCGATATAACTATGCTAGCATATCTGCGCTGGAAGTCTTCAGGAAATGCGTCACCATACGATTTATGCATTTCTGCCTCTGTGTTCATATCTCTAAGCCGTTGCAGCTTGGACTGCTTCACGGAGAGCGTCTTCTTAAGACGAACAATCAATTCAAGCAATTTTATGGGATACCCTCCAATTGTCTCCCTAGCCATGACTGGGTTTTTGAATTGATTTTCGTATAGCTCCTGGCCCAACAGTGGATCACTTTTATTCAAGGCACTGCGTGCCTTTGCAGGAGACGCCAACAAGTTTCCAGTTGCACCCGATCGCGGTCTGAAATCATGAGTGAGACTTGAAATTGATATAGTCTCATGGAAGTCATTTGCGACTATTTCATAATCGGGTATTGAATGCGTGCCAAGGCCTGCCCTGTCAAATGTAATGCGATAAGTGCTGGTCAGCGAATCGACTGCGTCGACTGTTCCACTGAATATTCCATCTTGTGGCATCCTCAATCGTGCAGTCACTTTAGTTCCCACAGGTAGAGGAAGTGGTATCTCGTTCGGCAAATCTTTAACAAAATTAACATCACCCGATTTCTTTGTTTGTAGAAGACGAATTTTCTGTCTTCGGCGCTCAAGCTCGCGTCTTTCCTCATCGAAAAATGCCTGAGAACATCGCCTCGGCTTACCCATCATGGATCTTATTTTGGACCACTCTGTACGCGTTAGCATCCTTGTTTTAAGCATTGGAAATGACTCACTAAGGCAGATTTGAAAATCATTCTCGCCATCAAATAAAGGCTTGTCAATGAAGGAATAAAACCATTCAAAAATAACCCATTTATGGGCCTTTGGTAGTTTAAGCAAATTTCGCAACCTTAAACCAATCTGTTGGCCCACTTTTTTATCAGCTGGGATAATTACTTTAGGGGTGGATAATGGTTCGTCTTCTTTTTCTTCGTCCTTACTTTTCATATATTTCGAAATCACACCTTTGCGTTTCTTTAAAATCTTCACGGGAGTTTTTGCTGGTGAAGACGGTTTTGATCCTTTTCTGGGCGACACACTATTCCTCATGGCTTTGCTGTCGTTAACTATATCATCATCGAAGAACAACTTATTCTTCTTTCGTATCCGGGCAGGCATCCCCCTCGCATTCAAGACTTGAATAGGTTGTGTTGGTTGTGGTTTCGGTGGGAGCACTGTGCCTACTCTATGCAAACCTAATGCTGCAGGGCCGAAGGCTGGCGGCTCAACATGCTCCTCTGCCATATCAGATGAAGTATCCATTGGTTCTTGTTTCACAGGTGTGTCCAAATCAGTCATCTTTTAATCTGCAAATACATCAAATTCCGAAACTGAATGCATTTAAAACCTGTCCAAGAAAACACCTTAAAATTCTAACATTTTTTAAAATCAAAGTAAACTGGAAGTTATGCGGGATCTCACAGTACTAATTGCTCCTTTACAAAACAAACTATTAAAATTGCATGCAATTGCGGTGTTGTGTGTCCACATCGGACATTGTATTCAAAAGCAATGAATTTTTTAGTAAAATATGAGAAATGATATAATTTCAAAGTGAAGTTGGTAGATCACAACGCCTACCTTGATCACGATGCTAAAGTGGTAAACCCACGTTTGTTCCACCTGTGTGTTCCGACGGGATGACAGCGGAGATAATTATTTAAAATACTTTAATTGAAAATACCTTAATTATAATAAAATTCCCATAAAATCCTCTCCAATTTTAACACCAATATCGTTCCGCCATATTTGACATTTTGTTTTGAATTGAAAATGGGTATCGTTCATTTATTTTTACTCTTGGGTTCAGTTCATTTATTAACAAGAGAATTAAACCAAACTAAACTGTTTTATTAATAAAAAATGAAGATATAGAAAGATAGAATAGATAATTGTTTTTCATTCTTGTGCAAATTAATTGCATGTTGTATTTTACGGGAACTAATCTCGAACGGCGATCCCAAAGTCATCGACGGTCGCAAAGGGAGAATATTTTTTTAAGAGATAGGACAACTTACTTCTACTTACCACGTAGTGTATGTATATGAAAGTTGTGGCTGCCTTTTTTATATAATCTAAGGGAAAAAGGCTCGTAAAAGGAGCAAAAGGATAAGGATTTCTAGCACTAGTCACTGACCACGAAAATTATTTAGAAAGAAGAAGATGCGGGGACCGCCAATATGTTTAATGAGATGTTCAATTTGAAAAAGAATTACTCTCAGCTATTACGATATATTTTTGCTTATATAAACCATAGAAACAAAATTTTCTGAATGCGATTCTTACCTACACTACTCAAAAGTAGCTTTATTACAAAATATGACAGTAGCATATACATTGGGTTGTTGACGCTGCCGAGAACAATTCCCGTCACAATTTTCTCTAGCATAACAAATTTAATTCAGAACTTACAATCTAATATTTAAGCTTACTTTTTGTATTTGTTTATAGTTTCTAAGAGTTCGTCAGCTTCTTCTCCCGTCTTTACTCTCAGCAGAATGGGCGTTGGCTTTTGTTCACTTTCGGGTGTTGGAATACAAACCATCATCACATTGTTTTTCCCCATTCTTTGAGTAGGTATCGATTCGTTTAGGATGAAATTTAGCGAGATATTTCCCAGACTTGTATCAGCCCGAACAATTAATTGTGTTTTTCCTTTGTCTTTTATTGGTTTCAAGTAAAGGGTGCCAACACCATGATCAGTATAACTTGCACCCTGCTTGATGAAAACCTTACATTTCTTCGAATATACGCTGTCTTCTTCAACAACAGGTTGGAATTCTGCTTTGGGCGGCTGATAGTCCTCCTCTTCTTCCTTTGGAGTTTCACCACTTCCTTCAGGCTTGGACACTGAAGCACCGAATGTGAATGGTTTCGATCCCGAAAAACTGAAGCCAGTTGTGCTTGTAGCTGCAGTGCTTGCAGGTTTAAATGCGAATGCAGGTGCAGTGCTTACTTTAGTTATTCCTGTGGCCGCCGCCTTCTCTTCTGGTTTCTTCCCAAAAGAAAATGCTGGTGGACTTGTGCTTGTAACAGTTGAATTTTCACTTTTCTGTCCAAATGAAAAAGTAGCCGCTGTTGTTGAGCTTGCCGCTCCTGTATCAGATTTTGAGAAGGAAAATAATGGAGCAGATGTCACCGTCGATTTTGTACTAGCCGCCTCACTTCCAGACTCTGCGGTTATAGTTGAAGATGACGGCTTAGTCTGGGGACTTGAGCTAGTAAATTTTATTAAATTTTGACCAGATTTTTTGCCTTCAGGTATGGCAGCTTTGTCACTCCCATTTGCGCTACTTGAACTACCGAAAGTAAATTGAGTAGTGGCTGCTTTAGAACTCGCTTGCTCCTTGTCTTTTTCTATTTCTTTTAAATACTTATCATAGTCCTGGAAAATCGGTGTAAGTATGCAGAGAGGGTTCTCATCCACGTGTTTTTTAATCCAGCTAGAAACTGCTTGATTGAGGCCTTTCAACTTTGCATAATAAGTATTGGATTTTTCAAATTGGAAGTTGTTCGACAATTCCTTTTTAGGTTCGTCCTTCTTCGTTTCTAGTTTCTCTTCGGAACTTGTACTCGATGGCGTGAGTTTGGATAAAAATGAAAAAGGCGATGCCGATCCACTGACTGTGGTAGCGTTTGAAGCTGTTTTTGAAAATCCTGTAAATAGTGAAAAATTAAAGATGCCATTGTTTTCTTTACTTATTAATAAACTTTCTTATAGATATTCTGACAAAAATTAAATTCAACATGTACACGTGAAGGTGAGTAAAGGTGTTTGCACGTCAGAGCACAGCTAACATTCTTGCTCCGACATGCAAGCACTCTTGAATTGCATTAGTTATGCAGAAGCTCAACTAAATCAGACAACGGAAATTCTATTATGAATTTGGTTTGTGCAAGGCAAACGTAAACTACGATAGACGCCCTGTGAGACAAGGGCACATGTGTGGTTAGTTTAGTGGTATCCCCACGTTGTGATTCTTTAGCAGCAAATAATTTACTTACCAGTGAAACCACTGAAAATTTCTTTCTTGTCTTCGCTGCCAGAATTATTGTCTCCAGTCAGTTTTCTCTTTGCTTTCTTGATAACCCGATTTTGCAATTCTTCAGATGACGCTACTTTAAATACACCTTTATCTTCAGGCTGTTCCTCCTTATCCCAATTATCATGGTTTAAATCTGTTGTTGCTGATCTTTTGCCCGCCATTTCTAAAACAATAATTTCTTTAGAAATGTGCAAAATTGCCAAAAGGCTTTATTATGGAATAGAATTCATGCAATTCCTATGTTTCTACCTGGCGACTTAATTTTTTTTATCTTCATTATTTTAGTGGTTGTTTTCAAACCATCCGAAGGGGATTTAACTAGGAATTTTACCTTATTATCAGTAAATATTCACTAAAACAAGACGAAGACTCCCGCGGCCTGGAGTTTTTCGATTTAACTTTGACGTGACGATGACGGCCGGCTCCAAATTTGGACTGCTTGTATTTTAAGCGATAACAGCGCCTCCCACATTCATGTTTATTTCGAAAAACTTGAATAAATCTTTTATACGGCTTTCGCCCCATCTATATTCACAAAATGAAACATCGCTTTTTTTATCTCATGTAACTTTCTCCCTGAATTCTCCTTTAAAAACCCAAGCAGAAGATTTGTTCAAAAAAAGCGTAAAAGGGTTGCGCAAATTTCAAACAAAAATTTTCAATTCTGAAAATTCGTGTAGTGTTACAGGTTACAGGCTTTGCTGCTGCTCCTCAAAAGAAGAAGAAGAAGAGGGCGAGAAATTTTGGAATTGTAAGGTTTGAAATTGGAGGCATTTGACAGGTTTAGACAGGTTGTCTTTGTGTGCTTAAATAGGAGGCATTGTCATTGACAGGTTTAAATAGGAGGCATTGTAAATGACAGGTTTAAAGAGGAGGCAATTGTAAATGACAGGTTTTAGATGGGTGATGTTGTTGTTTCAAAAATTAGAATGAAAAAACCGTTTATGAAAGCAACTAGGATGAATTTCAACTGCTTTGAGTTGACTCTTGAGTTTCCACAACCTTCCAAACAACTAAAGACTGTAAAGGAAGCGATAGCTAAGAAGATACTGAAAGAAGAAAGGCTGTCGTCTCTGGTTGGGATGCTGAAGTCGACAGTGGCTGAGTCAAGCCATGTCCCCTGAGCTTAGGAAAAACAATATTGCAAAACTCAGTCTGGTAGAAGACATCAATTGAACCCCTTATCCACGTGGAATTTATTCCAGGTACTGTTTTCAATGCGGACCATTGCTGTGGATCCTTCAACAGTTCAACAGAAAATGTAAGCAAGGTTTAAAATTTTTTCAAATACTCCCATAGCAGTGAGAATAGACCACAACGCCTCGTATTATATGTGGAAATATAGGCTCAGTTTTAATATTTGCCAAAAAATAACGGGTCCACTAAGCCAGTAATTATTTAGTTGTTGCTATCAGCTCTATATCAATGCATTGGTTACAGTTAATTTAATTTTTATGCATTCAGCGGAGTAATTGGTTACATTTCACGCTAACGTATAAAATATCTGACGTGCTTCTAAAAGCTTCCAGGTCACTTTAGCATGTTGCTCTGAACAGACTCCTCTTTCCGTAGTAACAATAACAGTTTTTAGAAGAAGCCAGTAAATCTTTAAATGATCCAGAAAATTCAAAATTAGAGCTCATTAATAATTCCTCCACCAATATTTTTGTGAACCTGCTTTGATAAAAGTACTAAAAATCCAGTCTTTATTTCTTTTCCAGACTCCCAAGAATATATATAAAAGGCAGCACAGGTGAGTAGAAATTTATCAGTTCCGTTCCTCCACATATCCATCTCGATCTTTATTATTAATTTTAGCTCATCAGCCTGTATAAGACTGAGATATGTTAGCAATGCAAATTTTAACAGTCCTGGTTATTCCTTTATTAATATCTTTGGGATTGGCGAAAAACTATTGCAGTAAAGATTTGTGCTGGTCAGGTGGGCACATTGCTTGCAATAATACTGGGGTAGGTGTTAATAGTCTAATTTCGGTGTTGTAAAACTAACAGGTATTCATTTATTTATTCCAGAATTTTTCTCACAAATGTCCATCTGATAGGAGAATGATTAACATTGAAGAATTCAAAGGGTATTTTACCCATGCTCACAATAAACTCAGGAATTTAATTGCATCTGGCCATTTGCCAGGCTATGATTCTGCAGCTCGCATGGCCACTATGGTAAATAACGAACTGATTCAGTTTTCCTTTCTTGCCCGGTGAATTTAATTCCATTAATTTACAAGATATTCTCGTTTATCTATTCGGAACAAACCAGTTTTGACTCACACTTTTCGTTTCTTGATTAATTAGAACGTTGAATAATTATGAGGATAGTTGGCTTCACCAGACACAAGGGAGCCATCAGATTTCAGAACTTTTCAATCACGTTTCACTGAGTTCCTTCACCCACATTGTTTACATCGATCGTAAAAGAACGTACATATCGCGTGACACGAATTAAATCGCCCCAAAAAATATAATAAACTTTTCATTACGTAAGGGTGTCACATTAGTTTCTTACTTTTAGGTTTGGGACGATGAACTGGCAAAGCTGGCTGAACTCAATGTGAAAACTTGTGTCTTTGACCACGATAAGTGCTATAACACATACCGGTTCCGCAATGCTGGTCAGTGCCTAGCTGGTTCGTACTACAGCAAGGAATCACCTATCAATATAACTCAGCTTGTTGAGGAATCTGTAGGTGGATGGTTTGGTGAATATGTAAATGCTGATATGAGTTACATTAAAAACTTCAGGGTTGATTCGAATTTGTAAGATTATAATAACGTTGTCAAAAGATGATTTGTAGAAATGAATTTATCGATTTTTTTTTCCCAGTTTGTCTTATGGACATTTTACGGAGATTGTCGTTGATAGAAACACTCACGTGGGTTGTGCAGCTATTGCGTTTACAGATAAAAAGCATCCTGAATGGTATAGGGTTAATGTAGCGTGTGATTACGCATCAATTCACTCCGGAGAATTTCCAGTATATGAATCTGGTCAGCCTGCTTCAAAGTGCAAAACTGGTTCAAATCCGAAATATCCTGCATTGTGTTCAGTAAAAGAAAAGATAAATCCAAATTACAATTAGTCGCAATGTTCGAATAAACTATTATTTTTAGTATTATGTTAATATTTCTGCAGATTAACAAGCACTTAAGTATTTATGTATGTGATAGTTGTCATTTAACTACCTGAAAACATTCAACTATTGTATATTTGTTAATTTAAGCAACATATTGTTATATTTAATCTCAAAAACCCTTGTTGCTATTACTTAAAAAAAGGTCAGAATAAAAATTATTACAAAATCACTTTATTCATTTTTTCCTAACCTTTAAAGATTATGGCTTATAAATCATTAAATATGTTTATTTGAATACTCTACGAAAGTAAAATTGTAACGGACTGTTGCTATGCTCCCAACAAAAGTAACAATCTATTTAAAGTTTATATTAACCATGAATAGACCGGTTGAGAAGAAACGAAAAGGGAATTCCCTATGCAAATTTTTATAAAATATTGAGCTGTAAAAATTTTGTTGCCAGACAATGGCAGAGAAGAAATTTGAGCCGAATAAAGAAGTATAAGCTGGTGAACACTCTAATTGTATTCAAATATGCACATATATAATACAGCATAGATGTTCTGGCGATTTGAAGAAAGTAAAAAAAACTAATAAAATAAATTGGTGTGATAATATAGTAGGCAGGACCTTGAAGTATTCTACACAAATATTGTATTTAAAATAAAGTAAAAAGTAATTAATATGTAATAATAAAGTGTGTTCGTCACGATATTTAACACTGGATCTAGTCCTTGTCCCGGATGAACGTGTTTTCAATATTATTCGCGAGCATTTATAGATCAAAAAGCTAGTTGCAACTAGGGTGCCGCGTACCTGGTTCGAGTGCAACGAATGACCGAAAGTAAGTCAATGAAAAGTTGAAAACTGAACGAGGAAAAATGATCATGAGAGAATATTATGCAGCGTTGTTGGATCGATTAAATGATGAAATCAAATAAAAACGACTGAACTGCAATGCATCAGCTCATTTCCATTCAATGTTAGTAAAGCACCGTCGTATATAAAAAACGATTTTGTAGTGTCTTTTGGCATATCTGGTCATTTCTCATTTAAAACTCGGTTGAAACTCATTGATTGTTCTCGATGTTGTTTACCAGGTTTCAGCAGTTCACAATATATATATTAATATTATGCTTTTCTGCTCCCACCAAATACAAACCATAACCTATGAACTATGCATGCCATGCTTTGGTGTCGATGGAAATGATTTTACAAGTTTTCAACTCTCAAATTATTTGATAGCACTTTTATTAGGCTTATATTAAATCAAATATAAAAATAAAAGGAAATTAGCATATTATCTGTTTAGTAAGTGCATTGTGTTCATTTCTTCACATATTGCCAAACTAATATCAATTTAAATTTCATCATCCAGGTCATGGTCCTCTGGCGGGAAGTCTCCCACTTCTACAGCTGATGGAGGAACAAAACCACCATATTTTGGTGGACATTCGAAATATCGCTTACCGTCAACTCTATACAAAAAATTTAGCAGTGATATAAAAATTTCAATATTATTATTAAAATTTACGATCCATCATTTCGTCCCAGAGGCTCATCATATTTAATTCCAATAAAAATCCCACGCTTACCATCCAAAGGGCCATTGTACATAATTGTCCCTAGACGTCGAGGGTAGTCTTTCACCGTAACCTTGGTAAAAAAAATATATACAGAATTACACAAAAATTCAACTTGAATTTATTAAATAGAACATACTCGACATCTTGATCCCACAGTACACAATTGCGCTTTTTGTTTCTCCTCTTCAGCAGCTTGCTTTTTTTTCTCCTCTAATTTTTTCATTTCTTCTTCATTATATTTTCCCAATTTATTTTTCTTAAGAAAATTTTTAAGGGAATCATCTTTTTGATCGTATTGTTCTTCCGTAAGTTCAAATTTCTCGACATTTTCGGCAGCAAAAAGGAAATTATCCACAACATGAATTCTCATACCGTCCTCAATAGGAAAGGAGCCTAAGAGAGCATCATTGTTATCTATTTTACATACTAAAGTATCGCCGTTGTAGAGCTCCAATTGCATTGTGCTAGCATTTCCTCCAGTAATAATTTCAAGTTTATTCTAAAAAAAAAATCAGAATTGCATTTTAACACGTTCCGAGCTAGAATTTAGTTACTGAGACGAATTCTCTCATTTACATTCAAGTTAAGTACGGTACTGCACAGAGCACAGAATACATAATAAAAAAATTAAAAATATTGGTTATAATTTGAAAAACCAAGCAAATCTGGACAACAGAACGTACTAAAGAGATTTCAAAAATATCTACAACTAAATCAAAACCAGTAGCTACCAGATCAAAATTGGGAGCAACCGAATAAAAATCAAGGTTATCTTCTTCAAAAGCAAGAGCAAGTAAATCAAAATTAGCGTCAACTTTTTCAAATCCCAATGCAGCCAAATAAATTAAAAAAAAAAAACAGGAGCTTAGTGGCTTCCCTGTTTACAAATATCTGATGTCACCAAAAGAATAATAACACCTGGCTTTAACGCTATTTCGTTTTATACTCTGTAAGGAAAGCTTCGAAACTCACCGCGAGGAAGTCTCGAGAAGCTCGCCTTGAGAATGGCCTGGATATGTTTCTGTCTTAATAGGGACATGGAAATGTAGATTGCGTTCAGTAAGACCTGTCGGAAAATTTATAAAAATGTCTTACAAATCTTTAAGTCAATACGGTATCCGGTAAATAATACAATTTTTTTTTTTTCATTAGCGATGCCAGATATAAAATTTCTAAAATAACATTTTTTAGGAATGATCATCAAACAACAGGAATCATTTGAACATTTTTACAAGAAAATTATTACAAATTAGATGAGGAAGAATTATTGGTTCAAAATCCATATCAAAAACGATTGTCATTTATTCTTTATTCACATAGAAAGAACATTTTCTATTCATTTTGAAATGTTTTTCGAAGCGAGCTTCACTTCAAAATTTCATTTAATGTAAGCATTCAGTTAAAACTCGAATAGAGATTACATTTACTCAATTAAATGATAAAAAAAATTTAAATTAGGTTTGTCCAATCCTTTAGTTTCCTTGGGCCACAGTTGAAGAAAAATAATTGATTCGTGCCGCACATTAAAAGGTATTAAAACGCTTGAAGAAAATATTTACATAAAATTTTTAATGCTTCGAGAAAGTTTTCGATTTTATGTTTGGCCGTATTAATTTTATTGCTATTCTGCATGGGGGTTGGAAAAACCTAATCATACCAGAAAATTAATATTTATGCATTTCAATATGTTGATTCTACTCGGCCGAAGTTTATTATACAATTGTGTGGATACTCCACAGAATTGTGGGCCGTTAATGATAAAAAATTAAAGATGCATAGTTTTCTGTATAAAACTTTTTTTATTTCTTTACGTTTCGCGATCCGGTTACTCGCATCATCAGGTGGTCTATCCCAGTTTCTATGCATAACATACAAAATTATGACGCAAATTAAAAATAGATGAAAATTACTTACAATACTACAATTTTTTTTTCTTTAAAATCTTAATAGTTGTCCTAAATAAAGAAAACATTACAGAGCAGACACCAAAACACGGCAAATAAATTAAACAGGTTAACGACGATAGTACAGAACCATAATTTCCGAAAACTATAACATGAAAGCGAGGAACACCGTCCCGTCTGTAGTAGGTACTTTGGCTGTGGTGTTATTTACAAATTATGCTGTCTAGAAATGCAAGTAAGTAGCGTTTATGCTCTTTACATCAGCCTTTCTGTTAATTGCGTTAGGAGATAACTTATTTTTTTGTTAATTTAATTCTTTTTGTAAAATTGTAGCGTTTGCGAAATCAGGGGTATGTTTATTATTTATGCAATGAGCTGCACGGGCAGTTTTATTGGGATTTTTGCTATTTAAGTCAGATCGATGGTTTGCCAGTCTGTTTTTGAGATATTGCCAGGTCATTCCTACGTACATCATGCTACATTGTGCTCCCGGCTCACCTTGCCACGATATTTTTTACATACTCTCTAATTCTCTCTAACTTTTTGGATAAGCTAGGAATATAGTCAACACTTTTGTATACTATGACTATACAATCGGTTTGCCTAACGCAACTCAAACTATGAGTAAAAGACCTTCTAATAACTCTGCTAGGGAAGGAGCACGCACAAACAATTGCATCATAAAATTAATAAGGAAACACCAGAAATAGAAGACGGAGACGGCACAATGTACAACAATGGCACGAACCAGCAACGATGGTCGCATGATCGGGTCAGACGGATTTGGATGTATTATTAATATATCTTGCCGCAGGAGACCAAGCCACATGATCTAGTATGGCATTACAGTACAAAACATATTATAGTGGCATCTGACTACAATTTTCCAAAATATTTTTTATTCTTTTAGTATCGCCTCATTTTCAATTGGACGTTCATCACCTCATTTGTAGTTCTAGCTCATCTCTCTTTCATTTCTCATTTTCACTTATGAATTGAGTCCGTTTAGTTTTTAACACGTTCGCGGCCACCTTCTCTAGAAAAGCTTTCGCGAGAAAAATATATGCAAAAAATGCATTTATAGTCTTATAGTAAATAGCAGTCTATAGTAAATTACTGAGGAGGGTTCCACATGTCCAATAATAATAAATTAAAGTCTGACAGGCTATGAGTACCGAACAAAGAATTATCAAATGAGGTTCATAACATTTATTTCATATGGACGTCTACAATCCATAATCAAAAAGAACTGAATATAAGCTAATAATGCATTGCTCAAAATA
>QYTT01081350.1:53797-73179 GCA_006980735.1 Dasypogon diadema
TAGTTCTAGCTCATCTCTCTTTCATTTCTCATTTTCACTTATGAATTGAGTCCGTTTAGTTTTTAACACGTTCGCGGCCGCCTTATCTAGAAAAGCTTTCGCGAGAAAAATATATGCAAAAATGCATTTAACAAGAGAAATATTGGTGTGGGGTTGACAGCAAACTTGTTACCATTGTTGAATCTCTTTTATTTGTTAACATTTTTTATTCTTTTTTCCTGTAATTATGATTTAAATTTTCCGAGGATTTACGTACAAATTATTTAGATATAATAGTCTTATAGTAAAAATAGCAGTCTATAGTAAATTACTGAGGAGGGTTCCACATGTCCAATAATAATAAATAAGTCTGACAGGCTATGAGTACCGAACAAAGAATTACCAAATGAGGTTCATAACATTTATTTCATATGGACGTCTACAATCCATAATCAAAAAGAACTGAATATAAGCTAATAATGCATTGCTCAAAATACATTCCTGTATACCTCTTGCAGTTTTAAACTTGTTCTTTTAACAGCATGGTTACACCCAAACAGGTGAATCATGCCAAATGTAATGAACTCATATTTGGAAATAGCCCACTCCAAAAAATGCTTAATTATTGAATTTTTTAAAATGTGTTGTAAAAGCGAGGGTTTGTTGCCAAAAGGTTTAAAACGCATTAAATTTTGGAAAAAAAACCCAAAGTTGCTGCATTTAAACTCTTTAAAATCTTGTTAATTTTGAAACCAAAACATAAGAAAATAATTAAAGCTTTGCAGAAAATTTCTATAATAAAGACAATTAATCATTTCAAGCATAAAAAATTATAATTTGAAAATTACATGTTCTCGACTTACCTTAAGTTCAGCAATGGTAAGATTCTTGGGAAACCTTTTCTCAAAGGCAACATAATCATTCTTAGAGTTTGTTACGTTAATTTTAACTATATGGGAAGAAACTATTTTAATTGAGTCACCCATGTTCTGATTAATTCGCAAATTTCGTCTAGAATCAATTCGTCTACCTCAAATGCCTCCGCTTTTCCCCGTTTGTTTACCTCTTTGACGTTTCCTATTCGGCTACTAATTGGGAATTTTTACAACCAACACTTCTTAAACTGTTGAACACCGTATTTTAAATTTCCCATTTTCATTTCAGTGCATTTTAAAGTAATAATTATTAAAGAATTAAGGATGTATTTTTGTGGGATTTTTATTCCGTTTTAATTCAATTGTATCTTTTTTGACCAAATCGGTACAGAATACGGATTTTGATCGAATAAAACTTCTTAGTGTAACATCTGCCCTGAGACAAAAACGTCAGTGTGACATTTCAGTTAGTAAAATGTCATTGCTTTGCAAAATGTAAATAAAATACAAAACTCGATAAAAATGACGATTATAGTCAAAAATAGTGCCATAAAAACGCTTAACAAGCAAAAGCATGACAAACTATTAAATTTATTAACGTATGCACTAGTTTGTGTTCTAATCCTTGGAGGATTTTCATTTCTTTGGGATTTTATCGGAAAGACAAACAGGGCGGAAAATGTTAATCAGAAGATTTCACTAGATTTGCCGCATATTACACAAATAGTTTTGGAACAAGATGCTGAATTAGCCAGAGCACGGAATTTCAACTGCACATTTTGGGATTGTTTTAATGTTTATCGCTGTGGTCAACGAGAACAAGATCGGATGGCCGTCTATGTATACCCCTTGCGAGAATATGTGGACTCTAATGATAAACAAGCGTTTACTTTAACGCGAGAGTATTATAACATATTGAAGGCAATTCTTGAGAGTCCTTATTACACTCCTAATCCAAATGAAGCATGCATTTTTGTGACCAGCATCGATACACTCAACCAGAATTTAATTGACACCAATCTCGTAGGAAAAGCTCTAGCATCCCTTGATTATTGGGAAAGTGGTGAGAATCATCTCATGTTTAATATGCTAGCGGGGCAATATCCAGATTTCAATAGAGTGTTGGACGTTAACACAGATAAGGCTCTTATAGCAGGCGCAGGATTTGATTCCTGGACATACAGGTATGGCTTTGATATTTCTCTTCCGATGTGGAGCCCATTATTGCAAGACTACGTGAGGCCGGAGGACAGTGGAGATCAATCACGCAAATACTTATTGGTTGCAGCACAGCTTAACTTATATCCTCGTCACGTTCGACTTCTTCACGAAATGGCATACGATTATAAAGATATTTTGATGTTACAGTCGTGTCCGGCAGTTTCTGAACCCGAACCAATTCCAAAGGATGATAACCAACCATTTCGAGATATTCGATGCAGTTTTCCTAAGGGGGAACAGCATGACTATCCAAGTGTTCTTAGTAAAGGTACTTTTTGCCTCATTGGGAAGAGTGTTCGTTTGGGGCAACCAGATTTTCTGGAAGCCTTGGCCAGCAATTGCATACCAGTTATCATGGCTGATAACTATGTTTTGCCATTTGAAGATGTCATCGATTGGAATCTAGCTACAATCAGGATAAGGGAAGCAGATTTACATTCTCTGATGACTGTGTTGAAAGCGGTTTCTGCAGAAAAAATTGAGGAGCTACAAATTCAAGGAGCTTGGTTGTACGAGACATATTTCAGGAGCCTGGAGAAAATTACTCTAACTGTTCTGGATTTGTTAAATGACCGAGCGTTCCCTCATCTTGCCAAAACCTCGCGTCAATGGAACACCAGACCTGCTCCAAAATCAACTCAAAATCCTCTCTTCTTGCCGCTAATTGCACCAAAATCTCAAGGGTTTACGGCGGTTATATTGACTTACGATCGCATTGAGAGCCTTTTCACTCTCATACAGAAGCTGTCGGTAGTTCCTTCCCTTCAGAAGATACTGGTTGTTTGGAATAATCAGAAAAAAGCTCCGCCACATCGTAAGTTCTCGGTATGTTTCATAGAATTTGACTAAAAGTAATCTCCTGCAGCTTCCTTGTTCCCGAAAATACCGAAGCAGTTGAAAGTGATTCAAACGAGAGCTAATAAGTTGTCAAATAGGTTCTATCCTTACGATGAGATAGAAACTGAAGCCATCTTGACTATTGATGACGACATCGTCATGCTCACTGCTGATGAATTAGATTTTGGGTAGGTGAAATCTAGAAGTTTTTGTTCATCAACTCGACAAGAGAACGGCTTACAATATTTTTCCAAAATCCTAGGTATGAAGTATGGAGGGAGTTCCCTGATCGGATAGTGGGTTTTCCTAGTCGAACACATGTCTGGGATAACGTGACGAATCGATGGAAATATGAATCTGAATGGACCAATCAAATTTCTATGGTTCTCACAGGTGCTGCCTTCCATCATAAGGTAGACTTTGGTTCATCTCACTAAATTTGTACTCAATTATCTATTTTTCAGTACTGGAGTTACATGTACACAAATGCAATGCCTGGAGATATAAAGAATTGGGTGGATGAGCATATGAATTGTGAAGATATTGCCATGAATTTCCTCGTTGCGAACATAACAAATAAACCGCCTATTAAAGTAGCCCCACGTAAGAAATTCAAATGCCCTGAGTGCACCAATACTGAGATGTTATCTGCGGATTTAAACCACATGATGGAGAGATCCGCTTGTATTGATCGCTTCGCCAAAGTATACGGTACAATGCCATTGAAAACGGTTGAATTCCGAGCAGATCCAGTCCTTTACAAGGATAATTTCCCAGAGAAGCTCAAGAGATTTAATGATATCGGTAGCTTGTAAGTCCATTAGAATAACTCTCCTGATGTGAAGAGGGTGACTACGTACTTTTAAGCCCTTACAGACCATTCCATCCTTTTGTGTTGCTTTTTCTTAATGTAGGACCTTTTACTTGATATTTGTCATAACCAAAGTGAACGTGAAATAAATTCTAGTGTACACCTAAGAATTAAAGATGTTTTCAATGATCTCTTCATAGACCTAAATAACTTGGTGCGGAGACAGTTATACAGGCGGAGATAGCCACACGGCAACAGTATAATAAACAAAATTTCTGCATATCCCCCGGATATTTATTTACATCACTAGTAACGGAATATAAAGACTCACATTGGCATTATAATCTCTCCTTAAAACAGAAACAACAATTTTATATATATATAAAATATTCCTATGTCTGGACTTACAGTGCGTGTAGAATGTTAGCACTCAGTGCACACAGATCTGGTCTTCAGAGACGCTAAGCGATTGATCTTGATTTGCAATAACAACCTTCAGGAGTTCCAACTAAAATATTACGTCAAAAATCAACTCAATAATAAGTATTCCTATTATCTACGTTCGTCCACATTCTTCAAGATGCAATACCTCCCTACATATCCGTGGGTAGGATGTCTGGTATAAGATATTTGCAAAGATCTGTCTCTGAATCCACGAAAATTACTTTTTTCGCGGTATTCTCATCCAGCCAGGCTCTGATAACTGGCCAAACTGTGGAAAATATCGCAGGTGAGTTTATGATCAGACAAGCGCCCAGCCTTTCTGGATAGTGTTTACTGAGAAGCCAAATAAGATTTTTTATGAGTTGATAATCCATGCATGAGGTGCTGAATTCTGCCAGATCGAACACAATGCATAAGTTGTCCGTGACCTCCTCGAAGCATTTCGCGCACGCCACCTCCAAACAGTATACAATGAATTTTGTTAGATCATTAATATCGCGCTCAGAAGCATTGTGATTTTTTGCTGGGATATATATAACAGGGCGTCCTATGCAGTCACGGTGCCTAAGGACTCTAGCCTTGTTCATGTTGTTTTTTATAGCAGGAGTTTCTGCTAAATCTCTCACTCCGTACTCTTCCCGCCATTTGTTCGTTTTCAGTATTGCCTGATGGTGGGAAATTTTTCTGATTAGTTGTTTGTCTAATTTACGATTGGTGAAAGTTCGATTTTTTTACACAAAATGTTTACAAGAGAAATTTTACCTGAAATGCCGCGTCGACATTTTTAAACGCCCTCAAGTATCGCTTAAGAGAGTATTCATTGTGATATTGCTTTGGATCAGCGTCTGCAATCAGTTTCATTCGCTCTTTGAGCTCTTTGAGGTCTTCGGGGTTTACGGGCGCGGCTTCCTCCTGTGACATTTTATACACTCTGGATTGATTGTTCCTAATCTACTAAATCACTTCCTAATTAAATTAATCCTCCTACGGTCTCACCTATGAACACCCCCGCAATCTCATACGATCGAATAACACGATATACGGGCGCGACTTTTTGTGTTAAGTTGGCGATTCACTCGTTTTATCACTGATAGCTGGACTCTTCACGGGGATTAATGGGATTATTAATAGCTTTAACTTCAGCCTTCACTGAGGCTTTCGCGAAACATATGTTAGATGCGCTTATCACTGCTATCTCCTTCAGGGCTGAGCGACTTGTTTCGAATTTGACATTTACATCGATACACAGGGCGTTTGGTAAGTTGTAAAATATGATGATGTTGTCGAAAAAGAAGAAGAGTCGAAGTAGTCCAGCGAAGTAGAAATGAAATACTGGGAAATTTAGTGCATTTGCAGTAACGGTTTTTAATGGTTTGCTGAAATAGAACACGCAAAATTTTACTAAGAAATGAAATGATGCAAGTGGAAAAATTTATTTATTTATTTATTTAACTTATGCTTAGGTTACATACCAATCTATTTTGTTGCTTATTTTCTATTCTTAGTAATTAAGAAGAAGATCACCTTCACCTTTTTTGTTATATAATAATAGTGTTTTTGTTATTATCTATTTGGTTTGGTTTGTTAGATTTAATTTAGGTCTTAGAGTAAGTTGCATTGTACTCTAGGCTCCCATCTTACCTGGTGTACTCTTATTTCTAGTTTTTATTATCCTAGGTGTTATTTCTAGATAGTTGTAGTTTATTTATAGCAATATATCCCTATTCTTAATTTTCGCTATGGCATTTTGCTATTAGAATTGTTCTGATTGCTTTGGTTTTCAGCTGGATCTTGCTAAATTAAGCTTTTAATGCGTAGGTGATCTAACAGTTCGAAGAGGGGTTAGGGCTATCGGGAATTTAGGATAGTGGCTAGAGGGGGCACTTGGTTTTTAAGAAATCTTTTTGTTTTCAGGAAGTTAGCCAGTATATGACGTACTGTCGGTAGGGACTGACATTCCACACATTCTGACCTGAGCGAGCGATCAAAAATGTGCCTGTAGGTTAGATGGGTATGACCAATTCGTAGTCGGAGTATTATTGGAAGGATATCAATCTCACAGAGATTATTGGCTTGCTTAACTGCTTTGTCAGCAAGTTCATTGCCATGTATCCCTACATGTGCCGGTATCCATTGTACATTGATTTTACCCTGTTCTGCTGCAGATTGATTTTTGTGGGACTAAAATCTGTATTAGCCGTCAAAACAACCCCGAAGAAAGTAATGGTGTCTATAGTTTGGAAAAATTCCCAAATATACAGCGAAACTAACACAACAACAATTTATAACAAAAAATAAGAAATCACTATAACAAATAGCTGTCTTGTCTGACCACCAATTGCTATACCAAAACCAACAACTGCAAAGCAAAAATTTATTAAAGAGGAAATATACTCAAAAAAAAAATCCTTAATCCTTATCCCTGCAGCGGAAGATCAACAACACACAACACTGTATTCACTCGTGAGATATTTTGCGGAAGCACACTTCACTTTCAGCACGAAATTGAATAATTGAGAACAAAAAAATTGTTCAACATCCCTAAGAACTAGGCAAATGCCCTCATTTTTCGCATCCCGGAGGTGACTCTTTTAACTAACTTCTTAATTACTCCGGAATGGATAGCCCGATTTTGATGAAATAAAGAGTAGTCGAAAGTTAAGGGATGTGGCTTTCATATCCAAGTGACCTGCATACTTTATTTACACATGTTATAGCGTAGTTAATAGTGTACATATTAGGTCCTAAAATTTGGGGAATATTCATATGTTTGCAGACTTTAACAAGATTCAGCAGGGATCGGAAATTATCGTATTTAAAGACGCAGTCAATATTGCTCTGCGGAATAAAATTTTAAATCGGCTGCCAAAAACAGGAGCTGAAAGCGGATTTTATAAACTAAAACTATAAACCTCAGCAGCATCAATCACAGGGCTCTTCACCGGGGAATATTTCTTGAGGTATTGTCTCAAAAGAACGGCTAGGGCTGAGATTGATATGTGTAGGCTTTGCAATGAGGAGCATATTTTTTTCAAAATTGTCGAGTTAGTTTCAATTTCTCAATTTTTTTTATAAAGATTTGCCTTTTAATATCTCTTAACAGGCAACCATTGTGCTTATAGGATTACGGAAAACAAGTTGTTCTTATCTTTTGCAAAGTTTGGAAAGATTTTACGCACTTCTAGCTAAATTTTTCGTTTTTCAGTTTATTTGATTAATCTCTCAACTGCTTGACACAGTTCTGTGGTTCAACCAAATTGTGCACGAAATTTATATTCCACTTGACTCCTACTTCATTTGGCAAAAATTAAAATAAAACAAACGAAATGTAGATAAAACCATCTTACTACAAATGCTCGCGTATTGTGCACTACAATAAAACTCCGTTGCACTTCTATCTATGCTTAGGGTCCCAGAATGTGATAAAACTTCCGTCTATTTCCTCATTTGATAAAAAGTTGCATGCTCTGTCCGACCAACTTAAGTCATCTAATGCAGTTTACTTTTCGTTGCAATTAGAATTGGACAAGAAAAATATGTTTTCTGTAGAGAAGCAGTTGGAGGCTCATCCGATTCACACAAATCAGCAATTACTTCATCTTGATGTTAGGAGCCGCGGAATCTTATGGTCGAATTTCATAACTCCACTTCAGACCAGTGGCCCTGTTCGACACTTCGGCAGCTCTTTTAATTCTATAGAAGATGATGGGATTGCAGTGGAGGAGTCAAATCGAAGAGAAGTTCTTGTGTGTCATGACATGATGGGGAATTATCGTGAGGACAGGTGAGTAAATATCGTTGCTGTATTATTTTTTGTTGTTTTGTTTGCATAATAACGTCATTTGTAGGCACTACAACTCCTCGAGAAAATGGGATGAATATAGATTCTATCACTGGACTGGAATAGATTACTTTTGCTACTTCAGTCATAATTACGTTACCATCCCTCCAGGTGGATGGATAAATGCTGCTCATTTGCATGGAGTTCGAGTTCTTGGTAGATCTTTTATATGCGGATTAGTATATTCACTAGGGTACATCCCCTCTTGTTTGCAGGAACTTTTATAACGGAAAGGAATGAAGGAAGCAGACTTCTGAAGGAGGCCATACAGACTAATTCCATGGCAGATAGGATAGCAGATGCCCTTGTCAGAGTTTGCCAGTATTTTTGTTTCGAGGGTTGGCTGATTAACATTGAATGTGATGTAGATTCCGATGATGTTCCTAAATTAATGTAAATACTTTGTATAATAAGATACTGCGGTTTCTCATGCAACTTTTTGATTTCAGATATTTTCTGGAAACACTTCGTAAAAAAGTTAATGACCAGGTGCCGAATGGTATTGTAATTTGGTATGACAGTGTAGTTGAGACTGGAAAGGTGTCCTGGCAAAATGAAATAAATAAGAAAAACGTCGTATTTTTTAAGGTAAGCGATGGGATGCTTATTAATTATTGTTGGAAGGATGCATCCCTTTTGAAAACTGCTCAAACAGTGCAAATAGAGAGCAGGAGACTAAAAGAAGTATTTTTCGGAATAGACGTATTTGCACGTGGACAGGTTGCTAAGTTTCAGAGTCATGAAACTTTGAGTCGCATAGCGAGAAATAATTTTTCTGTGGCGATATTCGCACCTGGTTGGACTTTTGAAACTCTTAAGCATTATGATTATAAAATTGATGATCCGGAGGGAAACGATAATCTTAATGATGCTTTTTTAAAACGCAATGAGAAATTCTGGAAACTTTTATGGCCCTTCTTCGGTACCAGGACGTATTCGCAGCTGCCATTTTACACAGACTTTTGTTTAGGATCCGGGAAGTATACATTTGAGTTCGGGAAAAAAACATCTTCGAAATTTTTCAATTTATCCCGACAATCATTGCAACCCTCCGTTCCTATTCATGATTATGGTGAACGTTGTTACGAATGCGGAGTCAATGGTGGATCGTGTCTGCAACTAATAAAGTGTAATCAAACGTTCAGATTATTTGCAACTGATTTTCTCCTGGAGCGATCTTTAATATTCGCATATGCCTGTAAAGTTGAAAATCCAAACGATCGTATAGATTGCTGGTTAAAGATTTCTGCAGAAGACTCTGGGAAAACGATTTATGTTGTCTGTGGCAATTATTATGGTAACATTGTTGAAGAAGGTCGTATATTTGCGACTCCACTCAATGAAATAGATTCGTCTATTATAACAAGAATATTGCATCAGAAACAGGTGCCGCTTAAATTACCTTTTCAGCTAACAAACGAGTGGACAGTTCGGTATTTTGGTTTAAATTTCAATAAAATTATGCGTGTAAAAGATATCGGAGTGAATTTCATAAAACAGAATCTGACCGATGGTTACAAAGGATTTTTAGGTGCTGTATATTTGCATTCAGTCGATTTGCCCGTCAGTTCTTGGTTAAGCATTTATTTAGCATAGAAATTTAATGGTAAACGATTTTTTCAGTAAAAACTCTTTGTAAGCTCATTTTAGTTTTATTATCCATGTGAACTAGAATCCTCACAATAACCCACTCCTCGAAAGGGATCTACATATATCGAAAGTTGGAGAAGTTATGGTGTCCATCTGACAACCAGTAACAGTCTTTTTACTCCTAACCTACTCAAGTTACAGGCATATGATTAATCGATAATATTAGGATATGCAAGGATTACAGGTATCAGTTCTGCGAAAACACCAAAACTTAAAAAATAGAAGTTTCCACACCCTTTCGAGCTGAAAGCGGAATGATTTTAGTGGCTTGTACTTTGCAACAATTAAATTGTATTTTTTTGGAATCATAAATTAATATTTCGAAATATCTGCTGTTAAAAATTAAATAACAATAGTAAAGTTCGAAAACAAGGGAATTCAAAGAGCAGGTAACTTAGAATCGACCGCCCAGCTGTACCTCTAACGGCAGGAAGAGAATGGTCAGGTTCGTGGGCTATAACTTGAGAAATACTTTCAAATTAATTATAAAACTTTGGTGACATATTCTTAAGATGTTATGCTATAGGTTTATGAAAAGAACAAAAATTGTTTTTCGATTGTTGTAAAGGTATCTGATCTCTCACCTTAAGCAGAGAGTTGTTTTTTTTTAAATATTATTTCATGACGAATAGACGTAATTAAATGCTTTTATAGATTTTACCTAAAATATGAACGTAGTAAATAGGTTTTCATTCACTGCTCAAAAATTGTTTCAAATTTTAAATTTATATTTAAAACGCCAGTGCAGTAACCTGTAAATTAGATACGACTGTCAATTATAAATGTACGCTGATTTTATTAATATTTTATTACATCAATCTTCGAAGTCGTCATTTTGACCACTGGTTAATTATAAAGCAACTCTCTGATAATTAGTTAGTTATGATGAAATTCGACATAAAAAAAAATACGGTAACCATAAAAGCAAAGGAAATATATACGTAACTCTCTAAAGAGTTTGCTTCAGAAAATTTAAACGTTTTTTGTCGAAACATAGTTTTCAACACGGCGGACAAGTTTTCACGCAAACTATATATCGAACTTTTATAAATCTGCTAACAACTTACTTGTTATGACTTCTTTGAGATGGGATTGAACTATGGCGAAAGTAGTTGATTGCTTCTTTTTTATTATTTTACAAACTTATTTGTATCAAACTTTTGAACATTTTTTATAAAACTGCATGCCAATCAGCTAAATTTCAATCATTTGTCTATATACTAGTTCAATGTCTAGTTTTATTTATTTTATATCTTTAAGATTCATTTCTTTGGATTTTAGATGAAAGTACGGCAAGTTATCATGTCTACCAATAAAAGACCTTTTAAGACTCTGATTTCAATGCCGTTTACCATAGCAATAAAAACGATTTTTCGTAGCAAAAAAATTTATTTGTATACTTTGAGGTTGTAAAAATCTATAGCAAACCATTGTAAATTCAAATATTAATTAGATTCTAAGAATTTTTTTTCTACAAAATCACGTTATTTTTGGCCACTTTAGTGGGACTAACAGACTAACCCTTTAGGCTCGTTCAGATGATTATTTTTAGTTAATGATATACTTCTATTTGGAAAATTACATGAAATCCTATGAAGTAATGCTATTTTCCGTGATTTTGTGTATTTAAGTAATCAATCATTGTCCATTTAGATTATCTTCCCGCTCTATCTAATCTACTTTCAGAATTTCTACATAAATGAAAACACGCGTTTCAAACGACTTTCTGTAGGTCAGTACGAAATCGATTTGAAATATGAACACGCTCCAGTTTAAATTCCCATTGCAATAAAATCAGCTCGTGAGAACCAGAAAATCTTTGTCACCCTGGCTGTGCAAGTTGCGACTTCTTGATTTCGCAATTCACTTATGCAAATACTGAGCTATGTATTATGATATAATGCACTTATATCGTGCTCTGCGCATACTATAAGTGTGGGTATATGCAGTGGGGTATTCATCTTTTCTAGAGCCATCCATTGTAAAGCTCATAATGTAAATTTATTTAATAACTCATATCTTCAGGCAGATAGGATCGATTACCAAGTGAACAGATAATGATTAAAAGCGCGTCTAGTCGGGGATTGCCTGATGTAGCTGAAAATTCTGTTCATTAATTGTTCATGTTTCTTCCCTCACATTCAGAATTCTGTTACCTCTTTAATACCAAGTGACTGGCACTGAAGGTGCAAGCAATCTTAACCAATGACCCGATTTAACACACATTTCGACATGTTGACTTGAACGTGGTTTCGTACACAAACAACAAAACAACCACATTTTCTGATCAAGTTAATTTATTAGTGTGACAAATTCTGTAATTGTATTTTATACACTTGAAGTCATAGCTGACTGCAAATGAGCGGAAACTTGCATTTTTCTTTAATTGAACATCCACACCAAAGTATACCTGAAAATGGCTATGTGGACTCAGAACAGTGGATCTTGGGGTACAATGAAACTACTTTCTTTCATTTTGCGATTTTCAGGAAATTCACGTAGTTAAAGCACAACAATCAAAATATCTACGGTCAACTACAGACCTTATTTTATCGTACTGTAATAATGCTAGAAGAATTAGCACCCAAAATCAAAACAAAAAACCACTCAAAGAAGCATCAGACGACAGATACCCAAATGACAAAAGGCCACTTTCTATATTTTCGTCATTGGTTGGATGGTCTTTAGGACAGGTCGAGCAGAGAAGCAAAACAATCGCTTAATCTGGTGATGGCTTTCACTCACCGATTCAATACCTTCCTGTGGCTGTAGCCGACTGCAATGTTTTGTGACGATTCCGTCTATCCATTGATGAACCTTAACAAGCCGACCTCATCTTTCAGCATACAAGACACAATCTTTGCTGAATACCAAACGATGCGTGAAATACTTTTCAAATCGTGAGTTGAATTCAATTCATTTGTTCAATGGAATCCATCACTCTCTCTTGGGTCTCTAAGTGTAAGGTGCATTTCAGGTTGCATTTCAATTAATCGTCACCAATTAGATTTAGCGGTGTAAAGCTTCACTGCTCCCGTTTTCCTGAATGCAAATTGTCTTAATCCGTTCCGTACAGAATGTTCTCCGTCATCGAATGTCTAAGTGATAGGCCTCATTAACTTTTATTGCACGCCAATACTGATCAGGTGGTAACTGCAGTAGCTATTTATTTTCTCCGGTATGTCTTAAGTGTGGCAATGGATGTTGCACTTGTTCTACGAATGGAAGGCGTATCTAATGAGAAAACACAAATAATACTAGGCGGGTGATTGTTACCTGTTCGATATCGTTTGTGTTGTTGTATATACCTTTATGGAACTTGGATTTCAGCTCGATTGCATTGCTGGCATTAATCCACATTCCATTGGTATACCACTCAACATCACGTCTTTAGCAGAGAAATTAAAATTATTACAATAGTGGTCATGTGGCTCAATATAATAATGAGAGTGCAAGACGTTCGTTTGTGGTCAACAATGAGGTAATTAGTGAAGATTTTGATATTTGCATGGGCACAGACCTATTATAAAACACAGGTGTCTTATGCTTGAAACGGCAACGAGGAAGTCACGAGATATTTTATTTATGTGTTGGGCACTTGTTACAGAAACGGTGTAGTCGAGTTTATTCAACTGTATGTTTCATAAAATATTCAGGAATCTAAAATTTCGTAATCACAAATTTCACGATTTGATATTGATCATTAGCTTCTGATGTGGTTTTAAATGAGGAACTGCTTTCCAAAGGAAGAAGCACTGTAATAAATTTTAATTTTGTAGTTTATATTACCTGTTGTGAAGAACAGGTATAAGTTTTGAAAGTCAATAAAACACTAATTGTAGTTAAATGAGGATTAATTGTTGCAGTAATTGGAAAAGTTTGGTCCCAATCTTGGAAAGTGAAAAAACATAGAACAGCACATCCTCGTGCCTATGAACCTATCACCTAGGTCTTCCTCTCAGAAAGTAGCTTATTATTCTTAGAACAGGAAGGCAGTTCTGAGGCTCGGGATTCCGCCACAACCATCTTTCATATACGCAAAAGAGATGTGTACCCATGCAATCACAAGCAGGAGTATGAAAGGAGCCAACATCTGTTGTTTAACAAATTAGAGTTTAGGATCTTAAGAAGCCTCCTATCGGACCACTGTCCTCTGAGGTATCACCTTAAAAAGACAGGTATAGTTGAGGATGCCACGTGTCGATTCTGTCTCCAGGGTGAGGAGACAATAGAACACAATGTCTGTCACTGCTAAGGGTTATTCCGCCAACGTATGAAACATGCTGCTTCCTTCACCAGTGATGTTTCTAATTTAGAGCCAAAGAAATCAAAGACTATACTAGAAGCCTTAATTTTGAGTGGGCCTTATCAAATAATTCTCTTCACAAAAGAAGAAATCCTAGTTGGTCAAGGTGACTGGAGGCTTCCGCGGCCTCTACCAATAGCTCCCTATAAATAAATGTCCTTCATAAGATTTGAAGAAACAAATGTACCGTCGGCTACAATTGCTCCTGACCGTCCTAGTTTGTGTAGTTAAGTCTCCATACCCTTAATCCAATATTAAGGAAGTAATGTCCTTTGAAAATAATTTTCAAATGGAAAACTTAGAGGAAATTTTAACATAAAATTCACAGCCTTAGACTGCGTCACAACTAATATGTAATTGAAACCTGCTTTACTATGAGCGAGTCATTAATTAAACCCAGAAATAACCACTTCAGGCAAATGAAGCAGGTTTAAGAAATTTCCCTTTCTCGCAAAGAATTTGTAAACTAAACGAGACTAAACGAGTTAGAGTTTAACATTGCTTTGAAATTGATAGTAGTAAGCTACTCGTAGACACAGGTCCAAATTTCTTGTACAAACAAAGTCATACCATTAAGTTCCACCTGAGGCAGCGAGGGGCTCAATGACTTGTTAAAAGCTCCTGAAACGAGTTTGACATTAATCACAGTTCCGCAAGACGTTCATTGTGAGCCGTAATTGTTGATACCGCTAAGACTGCCCGAAACAAATTGCTCTGGGAAAAGTAAAACAACAAATGGCCCCTCGCCGACTTGGTTATTGATGCGTCGCATATAAGCATAATGTTGCAGCAACGTTGATCATGCAGTTTACTTATATAGAAAGTAATGAAAGCGGATAAGTATTGCATCGGCTCCAATTAAAAAAAATTGTTTTCGCTGTCCACGCACCTACAACGTCTGAGTGGAGCCCTCTTCAGATGGTGAACCACAGAGCTTCCGGTAATCGAGTAAAAGCGCCTGGTTTGATCATGTTTTGTTGGGAAACCGCAGAGCTATTTGAACGCTGAATATTTCTGCTGCTTTTAACACTGGCATTAGCCGCTTACCATTTCCCCAACCCAACTCCAGCTTGCTGCTTACTGGTATGCAGACAGGTATTGTGGTAGGTTACAGGTAGCCCGCCACAGCAGGTTGTTTAGATTCGACTGGAACTTTTGCGTACAATCGTACTCTGGAGCTAAATCTGCACAGTCGGAACGATCGGTATCATCGATTAAATAATTCGCACGCGCGCGATATATAGCCAAGTTTTGTAAAGTGTTGTAATAGTAAACTGTCCCGTGGAATTTTAAAACAAATTAAGCCACCTTATCCTATTTATTGAATTTGTAAAAACGACAAGGTGCAATTCGAATGTAAAGTGCTTGCTGATCAGTGCCGGTGCGGTTTGAAGTGGTTTCAGTTTGGAATGATCAGTGAAAAGTGATTGTGCCATTAAAAAACACGGTTGTCCAACTACATCGGAGTGCTGCAAGGTGGTGTCTTACTCTGAGATTTTGTGCTGCAAACGAAAAGACTGGAAAGATCAATTACCTGAGCGTTGTTCACTTTAGATGGATTACACTTGCGGATTTCATTGAACTCTATGTGAAAGTGGTAAGTTTTGGGAGCAAAAAGATATCTGATTGCTTAATTTAGTCCAGCCAGTACTTCAGCAATCTTTTTGTGGCTGGAATTTTTACTTTTCCACAAAGAATGTTGATACCTTGCTAGGCTTAGGGCGTTAAAAATTTTGCGAACAGATAAGCAACAGGAGAGATATTTTCGTGGCTTCTGCAGTGTTACACTGATCAACTGATTTGCAATGGAACATGATATTATCATCAGTATTCACTGAAGATACCCGGAAAAGAAAGTTCCCATCTTCATTATATATCTTCATAATTGCTTTGGTACTGAATAATGTACGACCTTCTCAGCATTCCTCCTGGAGTTTTGAGACCTCAAGACTATCAGATACAAGAAGTTATCGAGCTAAAAATACATTAAACATTTGCATTAATGATTTCATGGATGATATTAATTTTTGTGGTAGTGCAGGTGGTACACGGGAACCAATTTGCATTTTATTCAGTTTTGTATTTATGACACCGAGAAAATATAACATAAGATTTTCATTCATCACTCGCAAGCTTTCCTTTTCATCTTTGTTCATTAAGGCTAATTCACTTTACCAAAGTACACACGGTGGTTTGCTTCATTTCGATGCACAACCTCCACCCATATCTATCTACATACGATGAATATTAACCAAATATTTAAAACTCAGAGGAGAAAGATTTAATTGAAGCCAAAATGAGATTAGGATCACTACTACTGAAGCCGCTGTTAATTAAGTTTTATGTTTTTATAGCGTAATTGTTGTTGGTAACTTTATGTGTTCAGTTTTATTTAAACCAGATTTCGAAACTTGTTTTAAGATAAATTTATGAAATTAAATCTGAGTGAAGAGCTCTTTGGATTTCAGGAGTCACAAAAAAAAATTACTACTTCTTTTTGCATTTGTATTGATGTTCTTCCAATTTATAGTATTAATATTGAGTACTTTTAGAACGAAGTATGGCCACAAGCGAAAAGGCTATATCGCTTGCGAGAAGAACTAAACTCGTTCTATTTGACAATCCTCTTCTAATTAAAACTGGGGTTTTAATTTTTATAATTTACGAGGGTAAATCAAAAACTAAAGGGTTGTCATTATCAATGATTATGGCAATTTTCGTAGGGTTCTGTTTGGATTCCTCTATGATTGTCTTACTTCAGATAATCTCAAGTATGATCATTTTGGATATTTGACTAAGCCATCTACAGAAAATTATATATCAGATCAGGACATCGTTCAACCGATACGATCCCGACTCCAAAAGTGATCGAAATTCCAATTAGAGATCTAAAATATTAAAATTATTGTCATTATTTTAGCAAAGTCAAAATTTGCTTAAAAAGTGAGATTCCCAACATATAAAAGTTTTTGAACAAGAATAATCTATGCCGGTATAGAAGTTCGAATTTTCTTATGTATTTTAAACGGAATTTCAACATTCTTAGAGAACATAATGCATAACATTTTGAATGTTCAATATTTTGCCTTGAAAACTTGTACTCAATATGTATTACGAAAATAGAAAGCTACAATTCAAAATAAACAACCTGGGAATCTGTATCAGTGTGTGTTGTTCCTTCCATCACGATAACGCACCAGCTCATACTTCGATGATACTATAGAGATATTTTAAGGGCATTTCTCTGGGAAATTTTATCTCATCCACGCTACAGTCCAGATTTGGCTCCATCGGATTATTTTTTATTCAACAACAAATACTAAAAGAGGAAGGACATCAAATAAGATGAGGATCAATAAGTGAGCCGTTGATTTTGAAAGTGGGTTAAGTCACATTTCTCAATGTTAGCAGAAATCGAAGTATAAGGGTAATTTAAGTTGTTTAAAATAAGGATATAATGAGCATATCCAAAGACCTACCTGAATTTGTTATATTGTTATATTGTAATTTGTTGTATGATTGTACAGTACAACCAAGAGGGTAGCCCTGTGCCTTATTCCTTTGTTGACATGAAACTTATCACAGATGTTATTTTCAATTTGGACGATTTCCATAAATTCTATACTACAGCCAAAAAGCCAAAATTCATAGTTCATTGGAAACTTAGAATCGGCCAGGATAGTCCACAGCGTTTACTTCTCCTCTATGAGGTAAAGATCATCAATCTGTCGATCTGTTTCGTTCATAATGATCTGAGACATCCATCGATGCTATACGATATGGTACCTAACTATATACCGTCCTTTTCATGGGAGGAAACTATAATCCCTTCCAATCTCACGAGATAACTTCCCCATTCAACTAGGTCTTCCTTTCCTTTACGCATCCTGCGAAATGTTTGATTTGGTATTTCCAGTGGATCCTGTAAGATATCAAAGAATATTTTCAAATAATCCTGCGCATGTGGGATTCTTATTATAAACATAGCATAGGCAAGTGGACGTACATCTACCTTGGTATGTTTTTTCTTTCATTTTAATTCGAATTGTATTTAAAATATATGAACAAAACGTGCGCCCTATTTGAAATTTTTAGAAACCCATTTGATTTTCAAAGTAGGTACCCACAATCGTCTTCTTTATATTTTTGAGTTGTTCATTCAAGTCGTGAAGAAAGGTCATTACCAGATGATGAGAAGAGCAGTTTAATTCTTCAAATTGTATTTCATAAACTGTAATTAATGAAGATCTATGAAAGCATGACGGCTAAAGTAATTTATTTCTCGTAACTAAAACAAAAAAAGATTTGATTTCTATTAGGAATCTGGAGAATACAAATATCCGATTCCCACCATCCTTGAACTGATTTCGCATTGAAAACTAAATTCTTACCTCTCTAAAAAATAGATTTACTTCTCACGAATCCATCTTTTTCACTTTCAACTAGTTTGCTAAGATTTAACATCATTACAGTAGTATTTTAGCCACTTCTTAATGGATGACTCGCGTGCTCCCATTCAAACTCTAAATAGTGCTCCAAAAAAGTAATTGCAACCTGTGAAGTTGCTGCTATTAAAACTAAGCCCACAGCAAACTTACATTAAGTTAAATATTCAAATTACACCGCAATTTGTGTTCAAAATTAACCATTCAAAGTTTAAATAGATTAAACGCAATTTTACATTGAGGCAATTACTCATTGAGACTCTTGGCTTTCTCTGATTATTATTTCGCGGACTGCGTGTACTGGCCTCAGCCGTGATTTCCGTTAGGAAAAGGTCGTAATTATCACAGAAAAAATGAAAATAATTCAGCTCGTGCAGTGTAATTATCTCTTGCATCTATAAAACAATATGTGTTGTCTGTCTGACTGATAGCCAGAGGAAGATCTCGTCTCCAAGATCAAAAACAAGGCGAATAACAAATAAAAGAAAATTTTCCAGCCGGTAAAATCTTTTACCTGAGTGTTGTGCACCTTTGGATTGGATGCCTTTCTTATTGCTTTGACACACATTTTCTTGGTAATTTTTTGATTTTTTATAATTTACTCTCCTTGTTGAGCGAACAAGGTTTTATTTATTTCCTGCCCGGTGGTAACCAAGTGTTTTTATTTGTTTTCGAATTGATGCGAAGACGTTGGGTTGTTTCGTAATTCGAATTTAGTCGCTGTATTTAAATAATTATGTGGTCGTCGAAATTTGAAACTTGATCTGTGTTAAAATAATTTTAGGTTTAATAGCTACAGAATACCTTGAGGTTTGATGTTTTGTCGTTAATATTCTTCAGCCATATATGTACGCTATGACGCTGAAGTGAACTTTAATAAAAAGGGAAAGGGAAGGTTGAATTGCAAAAAGGACGGAAAAGGGCGGTCTGCTCTACCGCTATGTATTCATTATGAGACCAAATCTTATGAAAA
>QYTT01081351.1:0-18830 GCA_006980735.1 Dasypogon diadema
TTGCCTTTGCCCTTGGATTGTCAATGCTGCATAATGCCCTGGATTAGCTCCCGTCCGATAGAGCGAAAAGCTTTAAGCGCAGCCGCCAATGTGCGAGGAGCATGAATTACAGCGCCGGCGTGAACGTGTTAATCTCGCGGATCCAGCGGAGCGCCTGTGAGGCGCCGATGAAATCCGCAATGCTTCAGTCTGAAGTAAATCGCCAACCACAATTAGCTTGTCGCTGAAAATCTAATTCAGTTTACTCCAGAAGGCAGGGCGTATTTGGATTTATTAAACTCAGTTGAAAACTTCTACATAAATGGCTTTCACATATTCCAGATAATTCAGGGTCACTGGTGAAACAAGGCTTGAAGCTAATGTTGCCTATTTAGAGTGCTAGACATGAATCCTAGGTTCCAGTTCCTTTTCAAAACGTCTCTCAAGGAAAAACTTTTAAAAGACTGACGAAAAAAACAAAAGCACGCAAAACCAAAAAAGGGTCGCATACTACAATTCCCTGACGACACCCAGTGCCAAAGTAGCTTTTGCCAAATACAAACCTGACAAATGTTTGAAGATGATCGTAGCCTGAACGTGGCTGAGCGGCTGACGCCACACATGTTACGTTTTCAGGATTATTGAGAATTAATTATTTTCTCTGGGAAAATTTCATTTCTTTAAAATTTTGAAAAGTATCTCTCTTGACATTTGCCAAGAAAATTTTATGAATTTCCTATTTACTTAGTGTTGGGGGGTGGCTTTTAATTTTATAGTAAATTTCAGGTTACGGAATACTTAATAGGGGCTCGGAAGAGGATTGAACTAGGTAAATATGATATAAACTCAATATTTATAAAGCTATATGAATAATAAGAACTTCCACTTCCTTTTAGTTAATCTAGAGCCCGAATTTTCAAAGTACCATTTTTTAAGATATTGCCTAAACTCAAGGGACAACTCTATGATGCGCACAGCACTAGCTAAAGAGGAAAAAGGGATTAGGTAATTATAACCTAGCAAGTAAGCCACAATTTTTGCCATAAAATTTTTACTGTGCAACATCCCAGGTGTTTTGCAAGTAAAATTCTCGTCAGTAGAATTGCCTCAACTACTGGTACCGAGATAAATAGTCGCGTCCTGCGCTAGCTTCGAACCCATGCCTACAGAGAGGAAAATCTACAGTCCAGCGTCTCAGCCCGGTCGGCCACCGGCGGCCTTACATTATTCGAATACAATTCAATAAGATCTAAACTACTTATATATTTAAGATACTGCTAACCTACTTATCTACTCCTACCTAACAAAGAAATTTAGGTTTCCTTGTTCAAACTAATGCTATTTAGATTATATTAATTCGTTTTTTTTATTTCCCATAAACTAAGGTAAATTTTCATTATCTCCTTATATCATCGTTGCCTCGTCACACACCATGAGCTTGCAGGTGCTTACCACTTTGATAATTAATAGTAACTTTACAAACAGGACAGAACAAGACAGGTAAGCGATTAGTGGGTTATCAATTGATTTCCAGATAATCCCATATACAAGCGTTATACATGATCATCTGAAATATAACCGGAAATCTTTATAGAATCGTTCTAGGGTACGCAGGAAACACAAAAGAGAAACAACACAAGGTGAGGTAAATTATATTTATTTTCGCATATATTTGCTGCCCCTTTCCATCGGTTTAGGTCACCAAATCTGTCCCGATTGCATCGTAATTGAATAGCGACTTTAAAAACTAATTATTATTTAAGGACAAAAGCTAAGCAAAAAGAAATGGTGTGTGCCTCACCCACATGATGCACACGGTTGAAGTTAAACTTCTGCCTATAGCAGATGATATCATACAAATAGCGACTAATAAAATTTGTTATCCGTCCATCCAGATATACAAATTTCTACTATTCGCTTCATCTAAAACTCCGACAGATCGTACACGCTGCAGTTCATTCTTCATAGATGACGTTAATATATGAGTGGTATCATTAATATTTTGGTATATAGCTACAACTCCTTATCATACATTAGGACGTTTATATTAATCCATACAATTAAAATTTGGTCTAGTAATATCTTCATCTTTATTAATCCATGTTTCCGACAAAATTAAAATATCAGAATATCATGCAATATTGTCGATGCCCAGACCGATGATCGAGTGAGCTGAGGTGCACGTCTACAGAGTTTGATCTCTGTTGGCATGGATTCAATTTTGGCAAAGGGTACGGTGATTTATCTGAGTACCAGTAATTGAGGCAATTTCTCTGACGAGAATGTTACTTGCGAAAGCTGCTGGGATGTTTCACAGTAAAAATTTCATACCAAAAATTACAACTTATTTCCCATCTCCACTTCCCTAAAATATTCTTCCGTCTAATCTGAGTTGTGTGCATCATAGGATTGTCATTTGCCCTTAAGCAGATAAATATTAATTTTTACTATACATAATTTAAATTTTGTTTGCCGAACTAAAATTTAGTGGACATATAATTATGCGACATACTGTATTTGTTTTGAGTCATTTAATAAGCTGCTTACCACGCACATGGAACTTTAGCTCGAATTCTGACCAACCCGACCGATTTATTCTTTTTGTACATTTTAATCCATAAAGTTTATATTGCCCAAACTTGAACTTTGAATCCGTGAATCCAACAATTTTATGAGGAGATTAATTTCAAGGAAATATCCGGGAAATTCCTAGCGAATAACTTCCTCTAACTTTACTCATTCCACCATTCCTGGACGCGAGATCTTTATTAGAGCCCCATTGAATTTAAGCAAGTTATCACTGCAGATAAACTTTCTGTCTAATTGCAAAAGTTTTCCGTTTTTATCTCTTGTATGAATTGAGAAAAATACTTTCATCGTGTAAGTTTTGCAATTACTTCATGCTTTCTTCAGTTGGTTGAGGGATTTTCCCGATTTCGAGTTTACTAAGCACGGAGGACAATTAGAAAATTTTGGCTGATGATCAATAAATAAAAACCAAAGGGAGAACTTCCGATTCCCGTACTCATTAAATTTTAGTTACAAGCATATCAAAGAAAGGGACTTGTTTGAATTGGTAGCTATAGTTAACATCTTTTATTAGTTTTTTGCCTGGAGATATATATAGATATATATCCAATTGGAAATAAGTCAAGCTCATGTGGTGTATATAAACACTTTACTGTCTAGTTAATATTAATCTTACGAAGTGTGGACATCTTTATGTCACATGTGTGTGGAATCAACCGAAGTAATCCCTAAAAGTTTTTTTTCTCATATCATCTTGCTAGGTTTGCTAGGCTCTTGGCAATCCAATCGATGTGAGAAGTTTGGAAGTTGACCAGATGTGGTGAAACCAAAGTTTCCGGGAACAAAAAGTTTCACTTGAAAACTTCTACGTTAGGTCAATATTTCCATAACCAAACTCATCATTAAATTTTCTTTTTCGCCCCGGACGTGTCCTCGTATATTATAAAGTTCTTAATTATTGTTTTGGCTAAGTTTAGACATGGAGAGTTCTTATGGTTCTTGTTTAATAGAGGAGATTCCTATAAAAATAATCCAAACAAAAAACCTTTCATTCATTAACGTTTTGTAACTTGAATATTTTTTCTGTATCCGACTGCAGGCCCAGCACGAAACTACTACGAATTTAAGGGAAGTGATTCTTTACACCAGAAAAATACATGGGAGGCACTAGAAATTCTCTATTTACGAGGGGATGCACTTATTGTTAGTCCAAATGCAAAAGCGAGAGCTAACTAGAAAAAGTTTGGGATGTAAAATTGTGTTTATAACATCTATAAAGTCGATAAGAACGCGAGGGCTTAGATATATGTTAACGCTAAAATTTGTCGGAATCCCAACTAGGTGCTACATCGCCTGGAGTGCCAATATTCGAAACTTAGCACTAAACGATGGTAAGACCATAACAAGGCCACTTAATTGGGAAGTATGGGCTATAATCCGTGTTGTAAAAGTTAATAGGCTGAAGAAGCAACACTCCACATCACTAACTCTTATTCATCGGAGAGAAAAACATCCTCGATAGGGATTATAATTTTTAATATTAAGGAAAAGTGGCATATGGGCTGACAGAAGAGCTGATGTGACTCTACTTACTCAATTA
This sequence comes from Dasypogon diadema, assembly GCA_006980735.1. Lineage (NCBI taxonomy): Eukaryota > Metazoa > Arthropoda > Insecta > Diptera > Asilidae > Dasypogon > Dasypogon diadema. The sequence continues at coordinate 4,109 of QYTT01081351.1, forward strand.
CATTTTATGTCAGCTGTAGTAAAAAAATTCCATCGACATTTACCACCATTCGAAAGCGGTAGGTAGTAAACATTACTTTATGCTTAACATAGGATAGTGAATCTGTTATCAAGCTAGAAAGCGGTAAAGACGACATCCATTAACAATCTTTGATCTCTTATCTATAAGATTCCTACGGTGAACTGAATTACTTGTATCTGAAGTATATAGAAACCCAAGGAAGACAGTTTGGAATATGTTCCACTCTGAGCTTAGATGGAGACATTCTAAAACCTGCATATCACTGAAGAAATCGGCATTGATAAATATTGCTAAAGCTGTAATATTCCTTGCTGGCATTTAGCTAGTTACTTAGAAAATAATATCCGGGTGGAACAGTAGATTATAAAATTCCTATATGGCTTTCAGCCAAGCTAGCAATTGCGTTACCAACGAAAAGGTGGAATAATAGCCCTTAGATTAAAAACATAGAAAAAATGAAATAAAATAATACAAGTTATAATATAAACTTAATTATTTATGTAGAGACATACAGGCCTTTGTAGATTTTCAAAAACTATCGTCACTGAGAATTATCTCAACAGAGCATTTTTTGCAAACAGGGGAATAATTACCCGTTCAATACCCAAGTTTCTAAAGTTATGGATACAAGTAAAGAAGTGTGTGTATTTTGAGGTCGTAGAGACATTTTCAACAATATAACTGGCCCTTAAACCCATCTTTCTCTATACCTAAATTAACAATGCTAACAATCCTGGGTTTCTTGGTTGGAGAGCCTTTAAGTTATCTAACAAAGTGGAAATTAGCTACCTAACTTCAAACCGATTTTTTAAAAGTATGGAGCTCTGAATTTCTCTAAAATATAACAAAATAACCAGTATAGTAGAATATTTCAATATTAAGCTCAAATATACATAATACAATACTATTACCTTACAGGTTCGAAGACTTGTGAGTGGCTAAGTCCTCGTACACAAATCTTTTGAATTTGCTCTTTTAGGGATGGATCCTTCTGGCCTGCCTGCGCATAAGGGCTAGTCAGTATTCAAGCCTTAGATTCCTTTATTTATTAAAGGTCTCAATCAACGAAAATTAAAAGATATCTTGCTAAAAGTTGAAATCAGTTAGTCAGGTGTGCAAACTTGGTTTTCATGTTACTGAATATTGTAAAACTGAGGACAATTGAGAAGTCTCATACAATAATATGGTTCTCTATCACCGTGAAGAACTCAAGATGTGCAGAAATTGTGAAAAATTGCATTTTACTTTGTAAAATTGCTGCCAACTAATGAATTACGATTATTGAAGCAATACTATCCTTGATACATTGAAAAAGAGTTCAGAAACTTAGAGAAAATTGGAATTTTTTGCTTTCATTAATACAAAATCATGCCTACCAACATTCTAGGAGATCATGGGACCTCGACGAACATCACAGGAACAATTATCTCGTCAACTTATAAAACAAATAATGCATATCCACAAACACATCAAACCTTTTCTGCTAATACAAGAAGAAACAATCCAGGAGGATTCATAAAAACTCTATGAGGTATTGACAATAAAGAGCACAGTATTAGACCCACTTCATTTCCCAGATTCCAGAGGATATTAACTCCTAAAAGCCCAATATGTGTTTACAGGGAAGAGAAAGTGCTATTGGGGGCACTAATTGATCCTGAAATCATCAATATCATCGACTGTGAACGCCCTCGTCTAATTTTAGCCACATTTCGCGGGGCCAAAAAACAGGAGGAAAGCTTTCGTTCACCTAGTGTGCACCAATAAAGAGTGGTGGCAAAACCTATTAAGGGGTTATATCGAGTCAGTTGAATCAAGAAATCGGTTTTTGGATTTTTACATTTTCTTTTAGTACAACATCCCAAGAATCTGCTCGCTTGGATATCACCTACTCTCCAAACCGTTAGTCTAAGAAGCGACGTGGTACACTGCGGTCGTAACAATAATAGTAGTTTGCACTTTTTCTTATTACATATCACGATTTTTAAAAAGATTTCTAGATACGACAAGCTCATTCGTGAATGAAGGAATTTTAATATTTTTTAAAACTTTCTTTTATTCGCAATACTGTGAAATTTCATTTACTCTATTTTCGTTCTTTTTCGTTTGGGCTTTGCTATTAAATACAAAAAAAAATAATTCTTCATAAAATCTTCCCTTCACAAAGGAGATAAGGTCTTACAAAAGCTAAACTTTTTTAATTTCAAAACGCCTTCAAAAAAATTAAGACATGCACAACATGACAAAGAAATTTCTAAATAAAAATAATTCATAAAAATTATTATCTTTTATTTGATTGGGGAGCACCGGGTATTTACGCAGTCCGAGTAGTGATAAAATAATTATAAAAGCTAGAAATATGCTAGCGACAATATGTATGTGGGAGTTCGTAGAAAGATACAAACTAGCGGACATTTTTAACACAACTTTTATTTACTTCGCGTATACAAGAAAAACTTTGCTGTGTGTCGTGCCGCTTCCTTAGTCGAAGTATCTGTCTCGTCGTCTTCTTCTCCGGCTGCAATGTGATCATACTAGGACGATACCGGATCCGACCAGACAGAACAAATGCATGTCATGCTATTAGTTTGGCTATACTGAAATAGACTAAACTGAACCAAATCGGATCGGATGGTTGCTAATGAAGTTGGTTTGACTTTTTCGGACGAAAACTCAACGGAAATGAAAGTTTAACCTAGATCACTTAAAGAGAATGTGGCCGCCGTAAATGGGAGCTTTTTAAAGACCTTAGGGAAATTTGCATAATGGAATATGTTTAAGTAGCTTTATATCACTGGCGTCAATAGATAGCCACACGACCGTAGTGGATAGTTTTATAAACACACAAGCAAAGATAAATTCCATTCCCTTTGGCGGTTGGAAAAATATAATTTTAAAATTCAATGCGAATGTTGCAAAGAAGCGCACTACAATTGTAAGCAACATCTTGCTGCAATTTCATTTATAAGAAAAAGCTAACAAAGTGTTGTTCAAGCTTGTTTGTCTATCAAACTTTTGTCTGCATTTTTTTCTTCTCAGGCACTTTCCTGCGTTCTTTTTCTTAGCATCTCTCTATAGGTGCAAAGAAATTCTTTGCATTCTTTAAGAATCAGACAGAAGCTTCTAAATTTGGATCACGAATTCAAAGTAAACCGTGCACAATTTTCCAAGGAGTGGTTTAATTTAATTCAGTTTGTTATTTTTCTGGTGATACGCTAATAAATTAAATTCCTTGCCGTCCAAAGCAGACCGTACAAATGGAATTTAACACAAAGCACAATATAAGCAAAAGTATTCCTTGGAAGTAATCTAGTTCTTCAGTGTAGTCACGTTGCAGACTGCGCGTAACAATAACAAAAAATTACAGTGCAAAATACTTTATCATGTTAGTCAACAAGTCATCTTCCTGCCACGGAGGGAGGAAACGGATACCATTCCGGACTATAGCTAGACAGAAAATACTCATTCCATTGTGAGTTGACACAAATCTGCTGCAAGATTTCCACGCCAAATGAAAGTATCCTAGGTAAAAGCATTGTATAGGGAATGAAGTTGTGTTTCTCAACGAGGACAGGAATGCCCATGCTGTACATTACAAGCGAATTATATTGGGGCTAGGGGGATGCTTGCAGAAAACAGAGCTCATAGAGGCAGGCGCTAAGGGTGTAATTCCTGTGAAATCTCAGTAAGTAGGATTTAGTGTGGGCTGATTTCGCTCGTTAGCGAAATTAAATGGCGGTATAAATTTTTAATGATGGAATGAAATAATTGAGGGCAATTAGTGCGTAAAATTCATATTTTGACTGATTCATTGAAGTATTGTATTATTTCCGTTGAAATCTTTCAAGAGCACAGAGTACTTAGAGATTTTAAAAGGACTACATAGTAATCATATACAATTAAGAGCCATTACGTAGGCTCACATATTTGGTTGCCGTTGGTTCTGAAACAAACAGTAACAATAGAAATAGATTGCATGTTATATGGATTAAAAGTTTCAACCGAATTCACATGGTTTCTTACCCTTTAATCCTTAAACTCGAATATTTGTTTGATTTATGTTTCAACTCACTATGCAGATGCGATTGTATAACAAAACAAGGAAACAAATACCACTTGTTTGCTCGAAACTCACCATTATCCACAGCCAACGTAATTTGGGTCATTTTAAAATTGCATATTTGTCGCTGGGATATTTTCATCTGTGCTATGAACAAAAACTGATTAGCCAGTCTGTCTGTTGGGTAGCAAAAATAGTGTGCAGCACATAAACGGGAAAACAGGAAACAAAAAGGGATGTTTACTCACACAACTATTTGCTCCAGAGTAATCCATGGAAAGAATTAAAAGCTTTCGCGATAAAAACTTCTGCCACAAAGAAACTAGTTAATCCGAATTCTGACCTCACCAATTGGCAGATTAAATTGGGGGTAGTTAGAACGGGGAAGCATCGCATCGGTATCCCGAAACTAAAAAACACGAAAGATGTGCGGAAGTGAGTCATTTTGTTTTTTAAATAAATATTTAACCAAATAAATTAAAGTTCTTTTGTGCAATAGATTGAACTGGTTCCAAGAGTATCCTTCCAGGCGAATGGGAACATTTTAATTATAAACCCTCCCGGGTCAAAGTGTCGAATAATTCTTGCTTTAAGTTAACTTAATCAAGCCCAATTAGCTCATGTATCTCAAATGTTTGCGGCTATCCGCTCACCAGGTGACCTTTCATTAAGTATTCGAGTGGTTTATCCAGTGTGATAAGGGTAGCTCTTCCTGAAGTCCTAGATCATTAACTTTTAATTAAAGAACATTTTAATTCAACATTAACAAGGTTGTTTCTGTCCACCAGTGAAAAGGGATGAATTAAGGGATAATTAAATTTTCCATTATTCGTACAAATTTTAGTTCCTTTTGGAAACGAGATAAAATGTCTTTAATTTTTTTTTAAATTCTATAATTCATGCTTATGTGCTGTGATCAATAAAATGACAATTTTCATCTTAGTCGTAAGGAAGGATGAGGATGGGACATATTCTTTAACTTCACAAGCAATTGTTAATTAAATTATCATTCAAAAATAATTGCTTGACATTTAAAACGATGTATGGCGTCCTTAGAAGGGCTGAAACTCTTCGAAAATTTCCAAATGCTGGTATTAGGTAGGTTTCTTTAGTAGCCACAATATGCCAAACCACCGAATGACCACATCGTAGCCGAGCTTCAAGAGGGACATCGTGGCCCGTTTTAAGACCAAAAACCGTCATTCTAAAGCCCCTCCAAAGATCTTCTAAGTAAACAATCTCAACAATTTTCTTGGTTAAAGAACTACATATTGAATAATTGAATCTTGATGGAATAATTGTAAGCACTCTACCAGATCTGTGAAATTTATTATATCAATCAGAATAAATAGATTGATGACGGAAGCTTTAATATTTTAGCTAAAAAGGCAACACAACAGAACTTTATCTATGTTAAAAGCGTGCAACCAAAAATATAAACTATACAAAGTAAGACACGATGGAACTGGCGACGATTATACTGCAACTGTTTTTTCGATGCAGTATTAGGACAACTGAAAACCTCCAATCCATATGTCAAAATAAGCCTATAAGAAGTTTTAACCAACTTCACACGCCCTCATTCATACATAAAAGTTAATTCTTTATTAGTGCAACAAATACTCAAGAGTAGGGAAATGTCGGTTTAAGTACCATCAACATAGAGGTAGAAGTGGAATATTAAAAAGAAAAAAAAAGTCAATAAATGGAAAAATGGAGAAAAATAAAAGAGATCCCAGAATGGAACCCTGGGGTACTCCGATAAGGATTTTTCGTTGATGTGTACAAACAAAAGAAATTCACGACATGATTGGAAGTAGTAGATGTAATTTTAAATATCTACCGGCTTACTCATCGATACTGAACCCTATAGAAAAAGCATTTTCGGATATAAAATTATCCGGCCGCTCAATATTATCTAATGTAAGCGCTTAACATAATATTTTCGAAGGAATTCACCAAAGTGTTGAGGAATTAAATTAAAATGACTGCTCTAACTACATATGCAGTGGATATGGTCCGACAACCCCTTCATTAACAATAAGTTAAAAAAAGAACCCACATCATTATTCGAAGAGTTTGTTAAAAAAAATTCGTTTTTTCCATAATTCCATAAGTTGATCTGACTTGGACAATATGCGGAAATACAATTTTTTTTTTAAGTTTTATAATTAATGCTGAAATGTTCATTCCTTATTTTTATTTCAGAATAGTTTCATTTTATTTCAAAATAGTTTCAATTAATGTAAAAAAGGTCTCATTTAATTTGGAAATAGCTTAATTTAATTCAAAAACGGTTCCATTATATTTGAAAGTGGTTTCATTTAATACAAAAAGGGTTTCATTTCATCCAAAATGCAACACCTAACTGAAAACGTCATTTCTTATTAATAATATTAAAAGGTTTTAGTAAAGAGCATTCATAATTTTTGTGCGAACAAGTTTGAATTTAACAATGGGCTATTATTCGTACAATCCCTTTGGTCATTTAACAGAGATGGGTTTTGACTTTTAGCCTTCCTAATTTCATAAACTTGAAATTTATCTGAGATTCTTCCACCCGGCAGGCTGTGCAATAATTTAATACTTCTTTTATGAATGCTGTGCTTGTTTTCTTTTACTTTTGACTTACCTCAACCCATATGTTCTCTTATTATAGTTTTCAGATTTCTTTCTGTTTTTTCTACAATTATTTTCATTGCAATTTGTTTTATATATTTCACTTTTTTCTAACTTATCAACTGTTTATTATTTGCTAGTAGATTTTTTAAAGTCTTCTTGTTTTTAAATGTTGGAATTATTTCCCGAATCGTTTTTTTCGTTAAGTTCGGGACGCAGGGTATTTTTTCCAAGTTCTTTTTTTACTAATATTGGTTGTTTTAGTATGAATTAAAGAGGGATATTTTTTATTTTAGTATTTAAAGTTGTCGCAAAAATCTAGTGTATTATGCAAAAAAAGGGAAAACATCATTGTCATAAAATATTTTTTTTATTTTTTTTTGACTTCAAATATTTGTTTATAAAATCAAAGTATAAGTATGAGTAAGTAGATATTATAAAATATTAACATGAAATTATTTTATACTTCTTAGGGCATTAAAATGTGAAACAAGCCCTATTTCTTAAAAAATGGTTTATTTTATTTACAACACAGCTTGGGAAAACAAAAACAGGCAATACTCCATATATGTAATAGCATAAGTATGTAGATATATATAAACTACGGACTTAAATACATATATTTTAAAGAAGAAAAACGAAAAAAGAAATTAATAAATCATTCGGATAGGGTAAATTATAAAACAAGTGTATTCATGTATTCATTGGGCATCAATAACTACAATCACATTTACTAACTGCAACTCATTCCAAACTTTTATTAATGCACTTGAAAAGCTGTAAATTTACACAATTTTTTTTCTTCTGTATATCACTGAGAAAGAAAACATAATATTTTTTACCTTTTAGTGCATTTTAATTATAAAAGTTATTTTTTTAATATATTTTATTTTAAAAAATTCATTACAGCACAGTATTCAATTTTCGACATTTTCACTTTTATAGGCAAAATCACTTGACTTTTCGAATCACTATTTCAAACTGTTTGAGAATATTGTCCCGACAGGTGCTTTTATGGTATCAGGTAGGAAAAGAATTCCAGGAAATTTTAATCAGAATCCTTCGAGGTCACAAATATTTGGACCGCAATTCATAAGAAGAAAAATAAATTAAACAGAGTGTTTGAACGTTACGGAGGTTTAGATTGTGACAAACTAAAAATATTGATGAAAGGAACTGAACGTAAGGTTCTAATTGTAACTTTAGCTTAACTATCCCAATATTTATGCTGTTCTCTATATTTTCGGAATGATAAGACAATAGAGCTATCCGTACCTTCTCTATACTTGATCGTCACAATCTTCACTCAAATCTGACATTTTTTCTAGTTCACTATCGTGTCCTGAAACGAGTTCTCCAAAATCACTGGACATTTTTAAGGTATCATCCAGAATACGGAACAAAAATATAAGGCGCCATAAGTCAAAAATAAGAATACAATGTCTTTAAAATTATAATAACACTTGTACATTGTTGTAGTTTTAGATCCGTCACACACTGGAGCTGTGCAGCGCTGTATGCTTAGCCAGCGCAGCACAACTTCAGTGTGGAACGGGCCTTAAAGCATTTAAAACTTTTTCTATAAATCATTAGGTTAAGGTCTTAAAAACTTTATCATTATATCAAAAGGTGTTGGGAATATTTACTGAGGTTTATAGAATTCAAACCACGCATGTTCCGGATAGAAGACTTTATTTTATGTGTCTCACTTAACGTCCAAAATCGAACTCGTACCTCATGCTCCCAAAGGGAATCTGATTTCGACTTCGACTTTCGATTGTAGACAATTCATGAAGGTAAACCCTTGAAAATTAGATAATACACATAGATACAACCTGATAAGTTTTTCATAAAAATGTAGATACGAAGTAGAAATCAAGAGCAACAGCATGGTAGGAAATAATTCTTCGATATCTTGGAAAAACCTATATCAATTCTCGTTAGCATTATTTTTTTTATTTTTCAGCAATTAGATAAAAAAATACGTATAAAAAATTGTAAAAAAATTAAGGGTTCATTATATTTCACTTTAGGAAAACTGCGAATCTAACTATTCCGGCTTCTTATGTCCTATGTCCTAAGAAACGTTGTTACTTGTGAGCAAACCATTGAGTTCCAGGTGGAGCTAAAAATCTGTTGGAGCATTTGAAAAACTCTAGATGGAATAACGCTCCTGTACGGGGCGTTTGCTTCAATTCTGATGGAGTTATGCTGCAGAGAACTAATCAATAAAGAATTTAAAAAGTAGCGCTCCCTAAGGAGCTTTATTAACGGAGAAATAGATCCCCGAGAAGGAGCGAAAATTCGGGAACTGATTAAGAGCTTTTAGAGCGGGTGTATAATATGTAAATAATACTTTTTGCCGAACTCATGCATGCGTCCACATTGATGGGTTTTACCCGACGCATATTTTCGTCCATGGTCAAAGGGTCAAAGGGTTAAAATGCTATCCAAAAAAATTACTAAGGTGGCGCTCAGTACTTGTCTTCCGAATACATAAAATGTCAGCGACATACTGAAAACAAGTAAGTATATATTTTGTCAAATTAGATTTTGAGAAAAATAGCATTGCTACGTTATCAAAATTAAAATACCAGAAAATGAGCTGAAAATAAATCATATTGGGCAACTTCTTCAGATGCTTGCCATCTGCCCGTCTGTCCGACTCTCTGTCCGTCTGTTCGGAAACGCTATAAGCTGAAGACTTGAAATTTGGTACACAGGTACCGTGTTATAATTGAAACATTGAGTTTGAAAATTTTTCAAATCGAACAATTAATTGGCCATGTTAAACATCATGGGCTTGCCATATTAAACCTCCAGTTATGTCATATAAAAAATCATTTCTTTCACAAAAGTAAACCAACTCACAACAGAATGATTACAATCAAAATAAAGGCGATAAAAACATAAAACAATAATTAGTGACAAATTTCAACATCCTCGGGCAGTGAGTATGTGACGTTTACCCAGAAAGGATAAGAAAAATGGTGCTAGTGTGCCGGTCTTTCAAGCATTATGTGAAAATGGACCTCTGTTATTATTTTATTTTAGCATATCCGACCTTTCATTTTCAATTTAAAACAATTAAAAGGTGAGCACAAATTCAGGTGTTTTCTATTACACAGAACAAGAAATTAATTTCTAAGAGTTGGGAAGCCTCATTCACTAATAATCAGACTGCTACTTTATCTTTCCTCCACGTTTACTAGTTGAATGGGGTAATTTAAGAGCAGGAAAGTTTTCCATATAAAAGTCCGAGAAAGTTGCTATTCTGCTTGCTTATCTTGTACAACTTCTGGGAAGTTTATCTTCGACGAGGGCACCATGGATACGGGAAATCTTTGAAATTATTCTCGTTTGTCTAAGGCATATGGACTGGCACCGTTTACCTCATCTTTCACTTCGTTGCTTTCAGCATTCCTGTTTGCGAAGATTTAGATTTTTTCGCTTCATTACAACAAATACGAAAATGTACTCTATAAAAGATTATGGGTCAAAGGTTAACTCGTCTTACCCATATTTTGTCATGTGAGAGGAAAATTAATAGATTAGTTTGCATGGACAAAATATTCTGATTTCCAGACAGCAAATATCCTCCGGGAGTAATAAACAGCCCAAGGAGGTTATCGATGATAAATAAGTATTTAGTTACGGCCACCTAGAGTGTTTTCATTGAGTCTTCCCTTCTACAGTTGCTGAAGTAAACCTTCGACGCTTTGTGAGATATCGAAGGGCTCATAATAAAGATAAATGAGTGCACAGGTAATTTACCCGACTTGCCCTACTGAAGTCTTCTGTTTGTAGGGGAGGCTCCTCGCGGACGTAATTCATTGGTTTGTTGGAATGCGGCATGAATACTAAGCTTAATGAAGAGAAAAAAATTGAATTACGAAATCGTGCCAAAAAGGGGTCTTTTATAGCTTTACTAAGGGCTTTAGGGACTATTGGTGAAATTATGGCAAAAATTTTTTCAGTTGTCGGAAATGTTTGATGTAGTTCCTTCCGGTGTTTTAAATAAGCACCCTCAATTGATATTTGCCCAGGCAACATAATGGGTAGAGAAATATGTCTACGAAGCAAAAGAACATTTGTCATTGTAAGAATATTTCATTTTTTTCTCAAGATTTTCTTACAAGTTTCTTACATGGTGCATAGAAAACTGCTTTTAGAGTTATGTGAAAAGTTATTTCCATTCAATACATTTGTTTCTTTTTTCGCTTTTAAGGCAATAATAGAAATGAATATACCAAAAATATATATATATAAAATTCGGTAGAAAAATTATGAATAAAGCAATCCCCTGATGCATATCAGAAATTAATTTTGTTTGACATTTCGTGATTTAAATAAAAATAACGTAAGCCAGCCTGTACCAACATAGATCTCACTAATTATTGAAATTGTAATATTTTCATTTGCTAGAATCGTTAAAGCAAATATTAGGGAGAAAAATTCTCTCACATCTCATCACAGGCATGTATCCACCAGGACCTCCCACCCACAATCCACACTACACCATTCTCGCCACTGAGCCCCCACCTCCATCAATATCATCCAACCACCACCATGTTGAAGTCAATCCCCATTTCATTTTATTAACTTTAACGTATCCTTCTAAGTGGATAAAAGCTAGAATTATCCCGATAAAGAAGTCTACTAGGGGACCTCCTCAGTTCAGACTTAGGTATATCTATTTTAACATTCTTTTCCAATCTATTTAAGATAATATTACATAAGCAGATCTCCAAGCACTTGAAAGACAAAAGCCTTCTAAATCCTCTTCAGTCCGACTTTTGAATCCGGCATATGAATATGCAATGATTTGTCGTCAACAAATTGTGGTGTTCCACAGAGTTCTATTATAGGGCCACTGTTTTTTTTTCAATTTGTATTAATGATTTGCCGAACGCAATAACCTTTTGTAAATTTCATCTTTATGCGGATGATTTACAACTCTATATTTCTATTGTCCTTGGGACTTATTGAGGATGGCATTGACAAAATCAACACTGACCTCTCAGCGGTGTCCACATAGTACAAAAATTATATTTAAAAATAATATTTATATTTAATAATAATTTACTCTCTTCTTAAGTTCATAAAACACTACCCGACGTCATTTTGTACTCACAGGAAAACAATCCGCTAACACATATGTAACTATGTCAACTCAACTCAACTCTCGTTTCCATGGACTCGAACTCGACTCAACTCCGAGTTAACTCTGTATGAAAACACAGTAATTGTCGTATATGAGAAATATGAGGGCGACAGACAAAATATGAGGCATGTGTAAAATTTGTGACACTTTTGAGTTGGAGATTTAAATGAGATGTTCTCTCTTAGCTAGAAAAACAGTTGGTAGATTACTATATTGAGATGGGTCGGAGGTTTTACAAAGCTTTTTTATATCCAAAAGTGTAGCTGGTAAGAAATAGCTGCGAGCCTTTTTGAAGAGATATTCTAATTTATTGCTACGAACGCCTCAAGGCATAACATCATAATATGGCCACGGAAAAATATGACCCAAGAATTAATGGATGGTGCTCCTATATGACACAAGAATTAATGGATGGTGATCTATCTATGCATATCATCCTTCTGGGTGGGTACAAACAGGTATTTTTACGCATTGGTTTAATCATTATATTAAATATACTAAGCTAAACAAGGATGATCCTGTTTTGTTGTCGTTGGACGAACTGACTATAGTCGTACGCGGAATTTAGAAATTATAAACAATGCCCGAGAAAATAACACGCAAAACTTTTTACGCATAAGAGATTGAGAATTGGCCATGAAATCACTCGAATCGTATTGTGGCCATATTCATCATGGCATGTACTTAGAATAGAGCTGCTACACTTGAGATAGCGGTGAACGCTTATAGAAAGACAAGTTTGTATCCATACAGGATTCTGATTTTGACTGTAAGTAAACAGAAAAAGAGATTCCTACTTTGCAAGCCATTATGGAAGCTTTGCCAGGTACTTGACGTGAGCCTGTTTCTGTGACCACTGATAAAATACCAGGAGGTCAGTAATAGGCCATTAGAAAAAGAAGCATCATTACAATCGTCAGGTCATACATTCGTTGCCGGTTCCACTATGAAGTTAATTTCGCCAGCCAATATAAGTTCACTTCCACATACTAGAAAAGACAATGAAGTAGATTAGATAAGATAGAAAGCCGGGCAGTACACGTCCTCGATTTATAAAACTGTTTTAGAAGTGATGATGTTTTTACAAAGTCTCTGCTATTATTAGAAACAAAATTTCATCAAAAATAAAGGCTGCTAAATGTAAAGTTGAAAATTAAATTAAATCGTCATCTGATGGTTTAGAATCGAAAGTTTTAATTGCACTTTTTAACACTCCCTCTCCGTGCAACTGAAAATTTTTTTGTAGTACCGTGTAGAGGCCATCACCTCCTTTGAGACCGCATGCGTACTGATATCTTGTCTAATTCCCGAGATATCAGCCCCTTCATTTTACAACTGAATTTTTGAACACCTGCTCGTTATTCAACTGCTAGATTTTATTACAGTATCGTGTGAAGGTCATGTCCTTCCTTTTCTTGTACCGATATCTTCTATAGTTCCCGAGATGTCGCCCCCTCTACCCTTAAACTGCATTTTTCATCGGACTATCTCATAGAACTCATCTTCTGCCTTAATTTGAGATCTCATACGTGCCGCTATCTTTTCTGGTTCCCGAGATATAAGCATCCTAGATTTCAACTGCGTTTTTCACCACCTCCTGCAACAAGTATTTGTTATTGCACTACTCCATAGAAGTCATCTTCCCCTTTCATTTCACACATCATATATTCCAATATTTTTCTGCCTCCTACTGAATGTAAAAGTAAGAATCTTACTAAGTCCGTGCATGCAAAATATGAGTTACGCGAACCTTAGTAAAGTCCGTGTAGTTCGAACTATTGCAAGGTTCGTGTAGTTCGTCTTTTCTATACACGTGTGGATCGAACTTTTTCAAGGATCATGTAGTTTGAACTTTTGCAATACACGTGTAGTTCGAACTTTTGTAATAGACGTGTAGTTCGGGTTCGTGTTTTTAAAAGCGAACTGAATCCAAATTTGAACGTTCGTATACGCGTTTAGTTCAATATAACCCAGAACTCTAGTTCAGATAATTTAATTAAAATCCAAGATAATAGCTCAGATAATGACTATGATGCTGATGCCGAGTGCTTATTTTATGAAGGAAACTTCTCAGAAGATAAGCATGCCGAGGGATCAATACAATATATAAGTCTTGACCCCATATGATTTGTTTTTATGGGACTACCTGAAAGACTTGTCATGTGGCAAATCCCCAAAATAATGACGACGTAATCCAAGCTAACAGAAAGAGGGTTTTTAATATTCTTTCAGCTACAATTGAAGAAGCTTTTCATAGTTTTCAAAAACGTCTTGATTACTTATTAACTTATTCAAATGCAGAACACTTGGAAAATATTTATAATTGGTAATAAGTTCCAATCACTTTTTGGCGATTTTTATGTCTATTATTTTCACTTAAAAGTGGTTGATCAAACAACCAATCCTAAATAATTTTGTATTTACTTTACTGAATTTATTGTAAAAGCATTCATTCAAAGAATACAAAGGTTCAGTTTAGTTAACTTCCCATTTCTCACCCTGTGACCCCGCACTTTTGGATTTTAGTTATATTTCGACTAAAGACTTATTGTATTCAGTAGACTCTCACTCCATAGTCATCAAAGTAATAAGTTTTCAATGTAAGCCGAAAAAGGGCGTTTTCATACTTTCAGTCATTCTTGTAATAAAATAGGAGAGAGTTATCAGACCAATAAGGAGCCTCCTCTTATTCTTTAGCAATTCGGCTTAAACCATGCCATGGATTTGTTAGAAAAAAAGAGTCAAACAATTCTTTTTACTTAAGAGTCAAGGCAGCCAGAAGATAAAATTTGAAGCCATTTTTTAGTAATTATAGTTAATTGATTTTCCGTGTATTATCTGAAAAATAATTCAAGAAA
>QYTT01081353.1:0-11276 GCA_006980735.1 Dasypogon diadema
ATATACGATATCCAAAGTCGGGACTTTGGCCTAGTGTAAGCCAAAGTCCGAATTTTCTTTGTCGTGTAAACGGGCAAGTCCGAATTTTGGTCTAGCCCCGATTGAATTGGGGCTAGGCCTGATTTATTTAACACTAGAACTACGGAGATGCTTAAAAGAAGGATAGAAATAATACGCTGAATAATGCAACTGAAAGAGAGGCTACCGGTCAAAATGACCGGCTTCGTAGTTCTAGTGTTAAATGCGTTTGTATTTTATTAAGAAGCAAACGGTGTCACGTCCATGTCCACTTTGTGCCGTTTATACGGGTAGCCCAGATTTTGGCCTACAACCGGTTTCTAGTCCTGATTTGGGACTATCGCATATACGTAGTCATAGAAATCTTTGCGGCAATGACGCCACTTAAACAAAAATGGAGGAACTAGTACTTGGACTTAACATAACTTTTGTTCTCTGTACCACGGTATACAGAGGTATACAAGGTATGCTCGAGGAGGAAAATGACATTTGGTTGCGACGTCGGCTCGGCAAAATTGTGTGGAAATTTGAAGTAATTTCTCAAAGAAGAATTAATAATAATAGAGAACGCAAAGTATGCTGGACCCGGGTACTACTTCCGCTATTTTTGCGGACGTGACGTCATTGTGCCAAGAATTTTTGTTTATATTGCTGAGAAATTCTAAAATTAGCGTGAACGAAATATTCTAGAATATGCGCAGCGGAACATTATCGCAAAGAAATAAATGAAAACTATGCTTAACTACTTATTCAATTAATAAATCACTTAAAATTTCCACACAACTTTGCTGAGCTGAAGTCATGGCCAAATGTAATTTTTCTCTTCAGCGTAGTAAAAAAAAAGTTCTAATTCTTATCGAATCCGGAAGAGTTTGAAATAGTTTTAGTGTGCCAATAATATTATAAAAATCTCCGGAAATACATACATCTTCTTCTTGTCTCGTAGAATGGCACTGTGGGGTCCAGCTGCACGGAAGCATGAACCTATACAGAAACAGACCTATAATACGGGAAGTATGCAGTGGATAGGGAGGTGGATGCATCTAATAGCAATTCTTGCAGCAAAAGAAATGTACTTTAAAACATTCTATAGGAGCTGCTGCAGCCCTGTTTGCTATCGGCGATACAAGGAGCTAGCGAGTAGCTTAGCATATTTTTCATTTATTTCTTTACAATAGTATTTCCCTGATTTCGAATCTCCCAGATGGGTTCATATGTTGGAGGCACTTGGAACGGAGTTTAGGGTTCCTGAATACCACTTCCTAGCCTACCCAACTCTGAAGGCCGGCGTCGAAGCACTGTTACTAGTGTTACTGCAAGGGCGGTACGCGGACGACGTCATCATGTTGATAGCGATTCGCACAGGTGAGCTGACACAGCTCAGGCTCAACCAGGAGAAGAGGAGGTTAGTGTGTGGTTTAGGTTCAAATCCTGCACAGAGCGCGGCGATATACCTGGGTACCAGTGGTTGAAGCAATTATACTAACGAGAATTGTACTTGCGAAGCCACTGGGATGTTGCACAGTAATTTCACGCCAGCAAATGAGCTAGGTTTAAGTTCCCAATCTCTACTACCCTAAAATTTCCATCTATACTATTTTCTTAGGCCTTTTCTCCATCATCTCCCCTGTAACAATCCTTCTAGTTCATCTCCATATACGCCACATATGGACATATTGAGCCTTGTTTCATTGCATATCGTAGAAAAGCGTCGCAACGGCTCAAAAAAAAAGAAACTGATAACATTGATTTCCATTTTACTAGAGGCGAAAATCAGCCTGGTTGGGGTAAGGTTCTTATTTTGTAGTAGTCAAACTTTTATGAATACGTCGTAAATAGATACCTGACAATTTAAATTCAAGTACAATGCGTGTAAAATCAAAAATTTGCCCCAATTTGTCCAACCGGAAAAGATAAGGAAACCTCCGAACAGAATCAGCAAAAAGATCGGGGAATTTTTACCCATAACTACTACTGGGCACCTTGGAAAGTATCTCACATCACCTTTCAAGCAATTATTAAAACATACGCCTATAAAGTTCTATGATAGCTGGTGTATCTTTTGGCTTCTCCGTGTCCGCATGGCTTCTTAAATCTATCTGTCTGGTTTGGTCTGGTCTGGATACATATGGAGGGGAAAAGATACAAAGTTCCATGAAAATTGTAGCGAAAAGTGCATAGAGGGCAAACTCGTCATCGTCATATCTTTTGTGAGAGCGAATTTAGTTAGTGCGGCGCGACGATTGTAGCTGGAACTGGAATGGTGTTACGTTCTTCTAGACTAGAAAAATGTTTCTGCTTCTAGACGAGATTCTGTTTATTTACAGCCCAAAAAAAGAAAACACGATACCACCGGACATGAAAATATTTCCATTAGAATTTTTATACGGTATCGTGTTTGTTTCCAATGAAGAGAATCACGGGTGGAGGGGATAGGATTGAAAAATCGTTACCGCATTAAAAGGGGAAACATCTTTCAAGTGGGAGAAGACGTCAATCTAGTCGAGATACCTGTGTCCAGGTGGATGCATGTTTTCTTTTTTATCTCGATGAAATGCAAGATACATTTCTGCCGTGTCCATAAATGTTGAAGTAATAAAATTTGCATAGTTCTGGAGATGTTTTGAGTGTGTAACTGGTGTCTTAAATGAACTGACCTTGATACTTCTCAATTATTTTAGTGTAATTTGCTTTTTGCTCGCCTGTTTTGAAACGTAAGTGAAAAGAAATATTTTTTTGTTGTTGTTCTTTAAATTCAACCTCAACTGCGGCGAAAGATTTTTGCTGCGTAGTGAAACAACGGAGTCTGGAGTGATTTTTGCAGCTCGGAAAACCTGTTTTAATTGTTGAACATGAACTTTATATCTGAAATTTGCATAGATATGTGTCCACTCTCCACCCAGGTTAAGAACCAGTCGCTGCCGATCTATAACACACACGCACATAAAGCCCTCGGTATCTTATAGCGTGTTTGTTTCCAGCTAAATCTCATCATCTGAAGTATCTGATCGTAACAACGAATGACACTGACCCTCCTCCCGCCCATGTTAAACGAAAGTCGTCGACTTTGACTTGATTGTTTTTTTTCTGACCTCGACAATTTATTACACACAATTTTTATGATGCAAACAATCCGCCAGACCCGTCTTACAGCTTCATATTTACGTATAAACTTATTTTTGTTTCCAGGTCATCTGTGATATTGAATCGGATACTAAAAGATGAAAACAATATTCTTATGTACGAAACATCCCCTTAGGAGGGGGGAAGATTAAAAAAAAACAATCTGAAAAATCAGGGAAAGTCCTCAAATCTCGTCGAATTGCTACGTTTTTAATGAGTTACAAGGACATTCAGCAGCGATGGGGCAAGACGAAGGATGCTTTCGGCAAAATGATGTGTTGCTCAACTCATTTCTAATAAAGAAGAAAAAGTGTCGGGTCCTACTTTACTACGACAAGGTCGTCTGGGAACGGGAGAAATCGAAGAGCAGTTAGTGTGGTTTTTATTTTCTCTGACTTATCCCTTTATTTATTCCCATTTATTCCAGGTAAAACTATCATACCGTTCCGTGACATAATCACCGTCAAAGTTACTAGACAGCGAAAATCAACTCCTACTCCTGGTGACCTGTCGAATTCTCATCACAATCCTAGCAGTCCCGTGTCAGGACCCAATCTAGATCCCGAAACTGAACAGCAAATCCGATTCATTAATGTCCACTATGCAAAACGTCTTGAAAACTCTCGTACTGACTTTAATCGTTGGCGAAAATGTACACTCATCCTATACAATGCAGATTATCGGATCATCAGGTTATGGTACAATACGCTATCATCCGTTCTGTCTGAGCAAAACCGTCCCCAACGTATCCTTATGTTTGTGAACCCGTATGGAGGACGGAAGCAAGCTCTCGGTCTTTATGAAAAGGTCGCCAAACCCCTGCTCCAATTGGCCGGTATTGATGTCAGTTGTGTGATATCACAGCGGGCCAATCAAGTTCGGGATATGATCATGACACAAAGTCTAGAACAGTATGATGCGGTGTGTTGCGTTGGGGGGGATGGAACATTCGCCGAAGTCTTCAATGGTTTAATTTTTCGAGCTATCAAGGATTTGGGATTGGATCCCCTACGACCGAAATATATCCCCAAACCGAAGTTGCCTATCGGTGTCATACCTGCCGGCAGTACTGACACTGTCGCCTATTGTCTGCACGGTACTACTGATGTTCAAACAGCCGTCATTCATATAATTCTGGGAGAAACACGCGGCCTGGACTTATCTAGTGTTTGCAATAGCAACGGACTGGTTAGATTATTTGCTAGCGTCATGTCGTACGGATACCTGGGGGATGTGGCACTAGAAAGTGAAAAGTTCCGATGGATGGGTCCAAAGCGATACGACTACTCCGGTAAGGTGTCCATTAGTTTATTAAATCCTTTCCGTTCACATTTCTACAGCTTTCTTTAATAGGTTTCAAAAAGATTATCGCAAATCACGGCTATGAGGGTGAAATCATTTTGCACATGCCCAACGACGAATTGAATTCAGAAAATGATGACGATACAAAATGCTGTGTGGACTGTGTACGGTGTTTGAAAGACCGTCCAGAAGTTTTTTGTAGTCCTGAAATCCAGAACAACAATTGCCCCAACAATATTCAATATATTCCAGTGGGATCAGCAGCCATTCCTGTCCAGGATCAAGTTGATCAGTGGAAAAATATTCGCGGCCGATTCTTTATGATTTGTGGTGCGAACATATCTTGCGCATGCTCACGCAGTCCAAACGGGTTTTCTCCGTATAATCATTTAGGTGATGGGTACATCGATGTTGTCCTAGTTCGGCACACGTCATTCCTCAATAACATTCGTCTCTTGTTGGCCATGATCAGTCGCAGCAGTGATATTGTAAATTCTGTCCCTTTTCGACTTGCCCTTCATTTAGTTCTATACCAATTTCCAGAAGAGTCTACCATTTGTCGAATTACACCGAACACGAAAATTCTACTTCCGCTCACAGAAACTATCTTCTGATGGGAACAGCATTAATGGATCCTGCCAACCGATCAGCATTGGTGATAATATGACCAGCCAGTGGAATTGTGATGGGGAAATCATTCATGATGCCGATGTTTTGATAAGGTAACTAATCCCACACTAAAGCCATCGACCAAGTAATACGATAGAGACTTGTCAGCTCTATGCTATCATTTAGTCAGTTTTTTTCTAGGCTTTGCAGCAAGCAATAGGCGATGTCTACTCTCTCGGGCGAGGCATCGCTGGTTAGAAAGTCGAGGAAAGCATTCACTAAGAGCTGACAAGTCTTAATGTTATTATACTTGGTCGATGCTAAAGGCTTTCGAGGTATTAATCTAAAGATCTCTTTCAGCTCCCACTGTCAGTTGATCGATGTATTTATGAGAGGACCACATCCAATGAACGAGTCTCCCACTGGTTGCTGTGATTTTTGCAAATAGCTTCGACCAAAAAAAAATGGACCGACCTTTGTTGGAATGGATGAACAAAAATTGGATACACGACCCATGACACAGAATTCTAGATACTTTAGGGTGTTTTCTTCCTTTCTATTGGCCGCACTGGACTGAGAAAGATAAACGTGAAACTCAAGCTAATCCTATCCCCGCAACTTTCTAGGTAAAGGTATTTAAATGTGATTTAAGTCTTGGCTAGAATGGAGGTTGTGTAAGCGTTCCTCATGGAATGGAAAAATGCCAGCATAGCATTGCTCATTAATTTCTTAGGCTTTAAGATAAATGTTATTGTGATAGCCGTCTTTTCCTTAAGAATTAGGAGATAAGTACAAATTGTGGTATCCGGAAATAGTGATAGGTTGATTTGTAACATTCCGTAACACTGTATTTTCAAGCAATAGCTTTTCCTCCTTCTTCTTGCTCTGTTTTTTTTATTCCCTATCTTCCTAGGTTTAATTTTAATCGAATGAAATTTACGGTGCTGTTTTATTGTGTAAGAAGTGAAGATATTTTTTGGTAGATATTTTTCTAGTTTTGGAGATGAGTACGACTAAGACAATTATAAATGGGGAAAATGCCCCTAACAATCCGATGTAGTATGGTGCCTTCAATGGTTTCCAATAAATATTTGAAAATTCGAATTTCCTGTTTTATTCAGATACTAGCTTGCCCGTATCCGGCGTTGGCCGGGATACCCGTGATTTTAATTGCATAGCAGATCCTTCCTAGGGGTGACAACTGAACACGCCAACATCCCACCTTGTCATTTTCCCCATCTTTCCGTCTTCCCACTCCCATTTTCCTATTCTCCTACTTTCCCATCCACCCAACCCCCCATCTTCCCGTCACCCATCTCCTCATCCTTCCATCCCACATCTTCCCATCCCTCCATCTTCCTATTGGAAGACATTGGGTGCTCAAAGGGTTGTGAAATTTTTTTTTAAGTTGATTAATTAGGAAAATCAGCTTTTACAGCATATACGTGAGCTACTTAAAAATAATCCTCAATGCATTCAGAAAGATAATTCAATTTTTTCCGAAGAGCTGAAGGTTTGTATTGTTCGTCGAAATATCTGAAACCCTCTCATAATGAGTCGCACTCGCAGGATATGACATCGCCTTATCTCCGAATATTGCTGACAAGTAGTAGAAGTAGCTGAGGATGATTTCAATCTACTTTTATAACAGACAGAGAATTTTTGCAGATGTCATCACATAAAATCTCGCCCTTAGTAATTTTAGTTGAACGTATTTTGCAGGTGCCAATCCTGTGAGCGACAAGGAAAATCCGCAAAAAATAACTAAAGGGTGTCTCAATAAGAGCGTAAAATTTAAATTCCAAATAAAATACAGTTTTTTTTATTCAATACCGAAATTTTGATTTAATCATAAAGTAGACGTGTGGGAATTATGTATGGCACGAGACATCTGGAAAATGTCCTCCTCGCCTTTACTGGCGCATTTGCGTTGTTTTTGCCGAAATTTTCAATCACGATTTAGAATAATTGTGGCTGGATATCAGTGATACAGTGTTTAACCTCCTCTTTCTAGGCTAGGGTGCTCATGGACTTGCTGACATACATTTTTGATTTCAAAAAACCCCAGAGAAAGAAGTCCACTATCTAAACGGCCAAACACGTGTTCATGGTTTGATATCAATAATTGACCATCAATTTTTCGACTATTCTCTTTACAGTTGATGAACTTGTAATATTTTCTCGAATCGTGGCAATCAAACATTCACCATTTTTGAAATAATGTTTAACAATACGAATGCGTTGTTGTATCGAATAGTGATCCATTTTTAATAATGGGGCACTGCGCCTACCATCGAACTGTCATAATAGTTTGACTGCCAACACACAGCAGCAAAAATGGTGCCAAATTTAAATTTTCGGCTCTTATTGGGACACACTTTAGTTGCAGGTTTTGATGAAAGAGGAAGCCAAAAGTGACAGCATAGATAAGTTTGGCAGTACAAATGATAATTGTTAACATAGAAGTGGTTAGAATCCTCGTTGCGACTGATGTAAAAAAAAACAAGCGCGGTAAGAAAACATAACCCCCAATTGTATTTGCAGAGAAAATCTAGACTCCTCCAGAAAAACTTCCAGTATTGCGACGAAAAACTACTAAGAAAACTGAAAAGTACGAAGACAAAATATATAATATATGTATATCATAAATAAAAGCCAAAGACACCAAGAAGGGCTCAAGCATTTTGGCAGTTGTTAAAAGAGGAAATATTTAATAATAAGTTATTTTCACTTTTCATTCTATATACATATATATAGTCATTTTCAAGAGGTAGGGAATTAATTTTGAATTAAAAGCTCTTCACATTGTGTTAACAGCGCCATCTGTTGGTTTTCTCTAGTCGAAAGCTTCCACCATTTAAAATATACATCAAGTGTTTTAGCAGTTTTAAAAATGGCGGGCTGTTTTTAATAGAGTAGGAAGTAAAATTATTATAATAATGAGGTCTGTCTAGGGAAGGGTTGTGTTTGAACGAAAAATTTTTAATTTTTTTATTAGATAAGGCCAAAATATTTTTACATCGTTAGTTTTCTAAGACTTCAAAGTTTTCAAAGATATGTTAATGAATGAAATAATTTTTCACATTCCAATAAGAAGCAATGTAAAAAGCAGTACGCGTACGAATCTTACTTCTTTCACACATCTGAAGATTTTGCTGTCTAGGCCTGTCACATAAAGATGATGTCTGTCTGATGCGATATTTCGCCATACAAACCAATCGTCAAAAACATTGAAGTACGCCTTGATTATGCGCTCGCCAAACAAAAAATAAGCTGCAGCTATAGCTAAAAATTGGTATGTACATCACTGGCAGTACTACCAATCTACAAAAATAGAACCAAACCACTCCTGCTAAATATACCAAACCGAAACCTGCCAAGATACAACGCGCGCAATTTAAAAATCCGAACCGGACTCTTTTTGATGGAAAGAAGTCCATCTGCATAAAAAATGCCATGGTCGGACGAGGGTAGACCAGTAAGGAGGAAAGATGAATCCATACGTTGGGTAGATGCTAAGAGATATGGGACAGCGAGGAAAGAGTACGATGGAATGTCATATTACTACCCACCCACAGATTGGATTGTGAATTGGTAGGAAATACAGTGAATTGAACCCAGTAATGGACAGGGGTGCTCTCGGTACTATTTCCATATGGTTTGTATGAAGGGTCGTCGGTTCATCGAAGTGCTTGCATTGCAGGTATGGTACCTAGGGACGATGCTGAGCATATACTCTTTGAATTGCATGAAGAAACCCATTCAATATGCGGAAACTCTGTTACTAAGAGATCCTCGGGTTGAACGTGTTAATATTTATGTTCAGCACACTATAGATTCCAAATGACGTATTTCAGTTGATTCATTAAATCAGATCCTTCTAACTGTTTCCTATTTCATAGTTGCCTTCCATAATTAACGAATTGATTCTGTCAGTGCCGAATAAAGGGGTGGACAGAACGGCCAGCTGCCCGGAGCGCACAATGACAAGGGGGGTTATGATCAAAACGATCTAGTAGAATAATTAAATTATATTCGATATAATAACCTAGAAAACGCATTGCTAAATTTGTGGATCTCTTTAAGAATTTTATTAACGCTCCCAGTTACTGTTGCGTCCTGTGAAAGGAGTTTCAGCAAATTGAAGCTCATCAGAACTTATTTCAGATCTACAGTGGTTGTTGAAAGATTGAGTTCATTAGCGACATTGTCCACTGAAAATAAAACTGTCAAAAATATTATTATTAAAGAAGAAATCAAAGTATTCACTGACATGAAGGCAAGAATAAAGTTGAAAATGAATGAAATGAAGTCTCTTCTGCCCAGTGTACACAAAAAGCTTTGTGCGGTCCTAGATTCTATTTTAGGGGCTCTGTGAATCATAATTCAGAAGATGCCGGATTCAAATCTAACCAAATATTTACCAATGGTTAAGGTTTTCTATTGACCACAGAATAATCACTAGAAACCATTGAGTATTGCAACAGTGGTTCGGAATTCACGATATAATCAGTGGACTTAGTTGTAAAAACATTTATCAAAAAACAGATCAAAATTTTAAACTTGTTCTTTGACAAATTCTACAGTGGTTTTGAGTCTTAAGAAATTTTAACGCAGACCGTTTAGATTTCTCTATATGTATAGAAGAAAATAGCGCCTAAGATTACCTCATACTTAGGTAAGAAGTCTTAGTACATTAGGTGTTCTATCATATATACCCAAATGAAATTCCCGGCTGAGATCAATAGAGTTTCCGTTCTAGCCCAGAAGGCGCACTTCTCAGCGTAAAGCCAAAAAAAATTTACCTATCTCCGCACTAAGCGTTCACACATAAGATAAAAAGCCTTATCACTCCACAGTTAGGTTAATTCCACAGTCTGGCCCAGAAGTCGAACACAGATCCCAAACAATGTTACTGAACCCAACGAATATAAGTTTTAGATAACCCGGTTTGGAGCTCTTCTTCCTGGACCAATATTCCAGCAGTGCGAAGCAGCGGCTTTCGTGCCCTAACGTGAGCAAAGCAAGTCCAGCCACTTGGTAAAAAGCATCCTCTTTAACAGTTATAAATAATAATAATGTGTGTTGAGTTAGTCCGGAGTTCATTACAAGTTATAGATTCAGGACCTTTCCGAATCCAGGTCTTTATCTTTGTCCTGTTATAATATTATGTAATGTAATGTCAATACAAGGCCGTCCGATTTCAAGTCTATGCTATCGAGATGGCATATTTTGTATAAGAATTAAATCAAAGGATTGCTTCGCGACGAAGTCAACTATTGAGTTGACTTGTTTCTATCTTGACGTTACGAATCCCGACAGGTTTTCTTGTCTTCCTGCAAACTTTTATAATAGCTAAGCTTATTTTCTGACGTCACAATTTGTTATAACAAGACGCAGACGAAGATAAAGACGTGGATTCGGAAAGGCCCTCGATGTCAACGTAGTATTCAGAAATGGATAAAATTTCATCGTATTCAAAGCAATGAGAACGTAAGGAATTTCTTATATCCATTTAATTATATAACTCTAAGATTTTTATTAAATATTAGCAACGATTTTTTCCAATAAATTTATCCGTCCTGCGTTTATATAACACTCTTAAAACACAAAAACGTTTTCTTACTCAAGTGGGTTTTCAAACATACTGTTCAAACAATTCATATATATATATCTCATTGAATAATTTAAAACATACCTAACAATAGTTTCGTAGCCATCTATTACAAATTTTCACGTATAACAGTTTATTGAAATCAATATTTACTGAGACTAAGTTTAAGAGCAGAAAATTGCTTTATATCATTAAAACGCAATTTATAGTATCCCCTGGAAACTTTTGAAAGAGATACACATCAGTATAAAAGTATAACAGTTATCGATTAAAATTTTTCTTGATTTCCCTGATTCATCCACCTTTCCAGGAATCATGGACCACCAGAACAAACGTATGTGTGTTATATCCGAAGGATGTGCTTAAAGAGTTTCTATTTATGGTATATAACAATTTAATAATATTATTTTCGATATATCTTTCTCACCTATTCACTTGAAAACGCTCTTCTACTTCTATGATAATATGGAATGTATATTACTTTGTTCGATTTAACATAGGGTACTCAAACTAACTTGAACAGTTGAAATAAAAAGCATAAATATAACAGTTTATTTAACCGTTACAAAGACCGAAAATTAATTGAATGAAAATTTTGGAAGAAAAATAA
>QYTT01081355.1:0-20697 GCA_006980735.1 Dasypogon diadema
TGATCTCTTTCGAAACAGTACATATCATTTCATCAATAAGACAATTGGACAAATCATTTTCATACTTATCTTATCGCATAATTTCTGAACTGATTTTTCAATTTCTTGTTCGCTTGAGCCGATCAATTTCAAAGGATTCAAAAACATAAAATTATTTTTGATCGTCCGCATACTCTCGAAACGCGTTTTGATTTGAGCTATCTGTATATTCAAGGACGCGTTGAATACAGTAATGCGAAATTTTTCACTGGGCTCCTTGAATTGAAAGTCATGTTTTAGATAAGCTGTTCATTACAGATGAAAAATTGCATTTCAGAACATTCACCGAATTATACTGAGACGACCACATTGTAGGACAGATCCTTTTCAGCGTTCTCCTAACAATTAAAATTATTTTATGCTTTTTAGTCTATTAGAAAAATGTGTTTTTTTCTTTTTTTTATTTATATTATTTCAAAGAAAACGTCCGTCTCCACTTAATTTATCATTTTCATCAAGGGACTTAATGGTGCCCCTGGCTTTGCTGCGCCCCCCCGCAACGCGGGGTCTGCAGGGGCGTTATTTACGCCACTGGGTGTGAGAAAATTAGAGTTGATCGTGCCTACCATACACTGATATGACTACCCAAATACTTTAAAGCGGAATTTAAAATCAAGTACTGAAAATTTTGGATTAGGTGATGAATACTACTTTATGCACGATAATGACTCCAAGATTACATTTCACATATTGTGAGGTTATGATTGCAAAATAGTTGCATGCACCACCGCAATTCTCCAGAATATTTGTGGGATCTACTAGAACGAAGAATTCGTTAATATCACATTATTTTGAAGAATGTGTGGAAAAGAATACTGCAGCATCAGTGCTCAGGAAACCTCGAAACTTCGTATTCTAGGCAGAAGAGATTGGAGGAAGTCCTCAAAAGAAAAGGATATGCAATTAGTTATTAAATCTTAAGTTAATTAATATCATTTATAGTTATAGAAAACCTGGATAACTGCATCAATTTAATAGAATATATTCATGATATATATATATATATATGTATATATATGTATTCATACTCACTACGCAGTACAGTAACAAAAATAGGAATACAAGGCATATACACGACACAAGAATTTCATGTTGTTGAAGAGGACTTTCCCATATCAACATATGGTATATTGGCGAGGGGTTTTCTCATTGCAAATCTCAGCAAAAAAGATTATGAAACATTTACAATTACTTGCTAGATCAATGATAATAGAGTAGTTTTGCCCATGAACACCAAAATTCCCAACACATATCACAGATAGTTCAAGGAATTGACATCAAAATAAAAAAAGAGGGTATCATCACCAACGACGAAATATAACCAGGAGTATTCGGAGCTAATTCCCTAATCCCTTTTCGAGGTATTGTTCACGTAAAATTTTTAAATACTACAAATAAAGAAGTCGAGACAAAAAATTTAAACCAAAACTTGACCCGTTCAAAAACTACTAAAGGAAATGAAACTGGATAATTCGAATCCAAAAGCCAACGTGTCAATTCTTTGGATATGCCAAGAATATTCAGATACATTTTATCTTACAGGTGATACACTCAAGTTAATAATTTCTACACTCAAAAAATTCCCTTTTCCGACAGATATCAGTATATATTAATTATATACTTCCACAAGTACTGCAAAAAGAAATAGAAGGACACATTACCGTCCTTAAGCCCATATAATTCTCCATTATTAGGAGTTAAAAAAAAATCGGAAAATGGAACCAGCAAATGGAGACTAGTAGTCGATTTTGGGCAACTAAATAAAAAGATTACCGATGACAAATTTCCCATTAGCAAGTTAGATGACGTCCTATATAAACTTGGAAGATCAACTGAGGTACACTCATTAAGTTTGTGTACACATTCCATTGGCAGGGATGAATTCCCCTCCACCCATGCGTCTTGCCACCGCTCGATTGTCCAGTACAATGAAGATTTTACCTCCTTGCAACTGACCTTCCTTTAACTAGTCCGGCACAGAGCCGGCAAACCGAGGTGAATCTTCCAAGGCTAACATAGTAGGACAAGTTGAAGTCTTCAGAGAAAATCCCTGCACCTGACCCGCCGTCAATCATTTATCCGTCCGTGAATGTAAAAATATCCCCGCATCCCTTTTCTGGGAGTGATCCGCCACCAATATGAGTCTTTCGGTTACCCTGACTCTCTTGATCCTGTCTTTGGGCATCGTGAGTTCCCTAATCCCTTTTACATGATCCAGAATCCTCCTATACAGATATCCCCGACAAGTGCCATGTACTTTCTCTTTGCATCCTGAGTTCCGCCTCCACTGTCATCCTCTTCACAAAGAGATCCAGCGGTGGCAGCAACACAAGAGCTTCTAGCGCAGCTGTGGGTGTGGTACGAAAAGCGCCCGTAATCCCTATGCACGCCATCCTTTGCCCCCTATCCAGCTGGCTCTTAACGTTAACCTGTCATGCCTTAGGCCGCCAGAACACCGCCGCGAATATAGGTCTAGCCACCATTGTATATATCCAGTACATATGCTGATTTGGGCGAGATCCCCCACCTTAATCTACACACTCTTCTATATTGGTGTAACACCACCTTCGCTTTCCTGACTTTTTCTTCAACATGATACTTCCAGGTCAGCCTCGAATCCACGTATATCCCAGATACTTGGCCTCTTTAGAAAAGCTGACATTCCACAGAAAAGGAGATAACACTCCTCCCTGTCAACATTCTCTCGTGACCCTACTTCTAAAACTCGCGTGACCGGTCTGAAATCTGATTGCTCTGTTCTTCAACATGTTGTCCACCCATCTCATCACCACCAGGCTGACCTCACGTCTTAGCAGGGCAGTTTTCAGTTTGTCGTACTGAAATTTTGTCGAAGCTAAGCTGAACCTTTCCATGAACGTGGCCAGAGCAATGCCTCCTGAATTCAGTTCCTCTTCTGCCACCCTAACCAGCTGGTGAAGCGCAAATTCTGTGGATTTCCCAGCCTGGTACGCATGCTGGTTTACGCTCAAGGGATATTCTTTCAGCTTCGTATTCTCCAGGTTGTCCATCAACACCCTCTCCATTGTTTTCAATAGAAAGGATGCTAGACTAACCGGCCTGAAAAACTTCGCCTTGGTGTAATCCCTTTTCCCTGGTTTCGGTAGAAAGACCACCTTTGTTTTCCTCTACTTAACCGGTATATTCCCTGTAGCAAGACAGGTAATGAATATTCTGCCCACTGTAGTAAGGCAGCAAATATCCCGTCCAGGGCTAGAGATTTGAAAAGGAAGCTACCTTTGGCCCTCTTCACTCCCTCCAAAGCATCTTTACAATCACGTCACAGTCAAGCCTCGTAGCCATGCGATTTCGCACGATCCAAGTTCCCTCCGAGACATAGCTTCCAGGGAAATGCACCTCTATTAAGATCCCGTCAGTCTCTACTAATGTCTCCGCAATTTTAACCGTCCTTTCACGGACAAGTCCAACTTCTGAAATCTACTGACTTCTGAGACAGTCTCCATATTCCAGAAAGCCCTCCACGATTCCCTTTTTCGCCGTCGCAGTTATTTTCAGCTCTCTCTTCGCTTTATAATTTCACACGCCTGCGGAACATTATTCGTCAAGGCGTGCTTAAAGGCGCTTCTCTTTCCTCCGGCTCTCTACTTCCCCACTCCACCAGGGCGTGGGATCCTGGTCGTCAACTGAAGTGAGAATGCATGCATCCCGAAATGCGTGTTTTCCCTCTCACCAGTAGTGCACAAGTTCCTCCAGCTCCCTTATGGGGGAAGTTCTGGAAAATCATCAAATCAAAACAGAATCAGTCACAAAAGCGTCACTTCCTGCACTCACCCTTACCACGGTGAGGTCCGACGCCTCATTGTCCACCTCGCCCTGAAAGTCTGACGAGTCTACTGCATGTGCTCGATCTTCATCCACATGGCAAGCTGCACTCTTGTCACTTTTCGGCGGCGCATTGTCCACTTCCCTCGAATGCTACACATCCCTTCTAGGTCAAGCCGTTTTAGTTTTTCTGTTATCACTGCGATGCGCAGTTGCACCACTTCGAATTTCTCGGAACCACGACGTCACACAACGCAAACAAATGCCCCACCTCCTACCTCCGCAGAGGGCGGATTTCTCGGCTTAGCCGATTTACCACCTCGGGTACACATATTTATATGTCTTTTGATTGCCATCAACATTTTGTATCTATCTTGGTCCGATCTTTCAGCAACAACGTGTTCGATATGGGGGATCCTATTGGCAACTCATCAGTAACTGTGTTACTAACTTGCTATCCCTGACATGGCTTATCATCTCACTGATATCCTCAAGCTCCCCCACCGCGACAAGGTGTTAATACACGGAGGAATTTAGGAACAGTAATTTTATGCGACAAAACGCATATTAGAAAGATGGGATCTTTTTAGGGTTCTGTAGTCAACAAAGAACCCTTATAGTTTCGCCATGTCCGTCCGTCTGTCCGCGGCTTAGCTCAGAGACTCTTAGTACTTGAAAGCTGTAATTTTACATGGGTATTAATCACGTCGACAAAGTGGTAAAATAAAATCTTGAAAAAAAATTTTTTTGGGTACCTCCCCTACACGTAAAGTGGTAATTAATTTTTTTTCTCGTCTATCCCATGGTGTGAGATGTTGTTGGATATATTGCGGGTGTGTGAAAACCATTTTTCGATTCAGGGATCCGTTTTCGAAATGTTAAGCTTTAAAGTGCTAATTTTTGTTAGAGTCAAGTGTTCC
Source organism: Dasypogon diadema (assembly GCA_006980735.1). Lineage (NCBI taxonomy): Eukaryota > Metazoa > Arthropoda > Insecta > Diptera > Asilidae > Dasypogon > Dasypogon diadema. Next base: position 4,761 of record QYTT01081355.1, read on the forward strand.
CCCCTTACCTTGCCTTGCCTTGCCAGCTAAACGGTTATTTTTGGATATATGAAAAAATTCACGGTAGTAGTATATATAACGAATAACGAAGTTAAAAGGAAAACTATCACAGCCAAATAGGCTTTACAATTTAACGAGTTATTACTCGTTATTGTCCACCAACTAGTAAAAAGGAAAATTTCGTACAAAAATTGTATGTAACGCGCACCTACTTACGATCTCAGGGTGTTTAATTTCTACGGAACCCTACACTGCGCGTGGCCCGACACGCGCTTGGCCACTTTTTCCACAGTCAAAACACTTATTAGCCCCGTTTACGGAGTGTCGGTTTTGGTCGTGCCGAAGAGCATTCCTGGTGCATATAATAAACCTGGTTCTTTGAAAAAACTCCGTTGCTCAAGTTGTTGTGTAAAGGTCCTTCGAGCCTCACTAACAAGGAGAGTTGGAGCAAGAACTACATTACCTTAAACAGACCGCGCGCCCGCGAGTATTTTCGAGGCACCCAGCTATAAATTTCACGAATTTCGCTTTAAAACTTGGCAAATTTTACCAGTGATTTAAGGCAATACAATTTTTTTTACATTTTTTCTACCCGAAACAATCATCTCTTGTTTGGCATCCTGTATACAAATGAAATCTAAGTCAACATAGTGAACTGTAGACAATTTGACTAGTCCAAATTTGTAAGAATTCGACGTTTCCAATATGGGTAACAAACCGGTTCACGTGCCAGAGGAAAGTTTACAATACCTTAAAGACCACACAAGTTGTGAGTGTGAATAATGTAATGAGTCTTTTTTCTAAATTAAAAATTTTCAGTAACTACTGGAGAAATAAGGCACTTATATCGGCGTTTTTCGCTGCTGGCAAAGGGAAGACGCAAGTTCCTAATCAGGAAGGACTTTTACATGAGGGATGATCTGCAAAGTAATCCTATAATCGTCATGATAACAAACGCTCTCTTTGGCAATAAGAAAACAATAAATTTTATTGAGTTCGCAACATTCATTCACATATTTAAGGCTCGGCCTGAAACAACAAAAGAAGATCGAGAAGCTCGTATTGAGTCGAAACTGCAATGTAAGTTATGGATGTAAAAGCGAATGCCTCTAACACGTTGAATGCCCAGTGAATCATATGCGATGCACGCAAGCTTTTTCTGAGATAATCCCATGCCAAAGTCCGTTCAAACTGAGACAATTGCTCATTGAGTAAGGTTCAGCGTTCAACGTGTTAATTCTAAAAACTTATGCTGTTTTATAACAGAATTCGCTTGGTAAACCATTCCATCCCAGAAAACAGTTCGTCGTTTATGAAAAACATTAAAAAGCTACAGCTTAGCTCATAACGACATCTGACAGTAAACTTAACTATTATAAAAATTTGCAGAAAAACAAGAAAACCTGCCCGGATTCGTTTACTTTTGGTGAATTCTTTTCTGCGCCCCGGTGTGTACACCACGCCAGAATTGGGCGGCCAATACACCCACTGGGTCAAATTTCAAGTGTCGATACTGGAGTGAGCTCCGTTTTTCTATTGTCGCAAAAAATATCAAATCAACAAATTGCCTGGTGGTTGCTATGAAAAACAGTTGTCTATCAAAAGTCAACACCGAAACTCGGAAAATTTTTAGGTGTAAGACTTCCCCATTAGTGGCGGCACCCGACTACACTGAAGTAGAAAAGAATATACAGGCAGGATCGGTTCCGGTGTAGTGGCTACAAAAAATTCGAAAGCGACAGGTTTGGCTGTGGCGTACACACCGGGGCGTAGAAAGCAATTCACTATTTAATTTGTCAACTAACGAACTAACGTCAAAATAGAATCGTCAACTCAATAGTTGACTTCGTCGCAAAGCAATCCTGTGATTTAATTGTTACACAAAATAGGTAATCTCGATAGCATAAATTTGAAATGGGAGGGCTTGTCTTGATATCACTCCATTTAGTGCTATAACAAGACGAAGACGAAGATAAAGACCTGGATTCGGAAAAGCCCTCAGTATCCTCCAGGCATAGTCTATGGGTCATATTTCAGGATCCCCATCCTTTTGAGATGATATCCAAAACTACTGTCCGCAATAATTAAAGAAACTAACCGAATGTTCCTCTCTCTGCTTTTGTACTTGTCGTTCCACACGACAGCCATATTTTTTTTACCTGTCAGCAAGTTGTCCCATCGATTAGGTCTTTCACCATGCCTTCCCCAATGGCGGACTATGGTTCTGGATCTTGGAACTCCACAGCCGACTTCTGCGTTTCTAAAGCGTCAGCTTTGTCGTTCCCTTCGATCCCTTTGTATCCTCTCACTCAACAAAGTGTATGCCTCATTTTCTGAGGCACGCCCATTGAGTTTTCGCTAGGGATGAATTCACCTCCGTCCATCTGACCACTGTTTGATTGCGCAGTGCAATGAAAATTTTATCTCCTTGCAACTGACCCTCCTTTAACTAGTCCAACGCACTAACCAGAGCCGGCAAACCGAGGTGAATCTTCCAAGGCTAACATAGTAGGACAAGTTGAAGTCTTCAGAGAAAATCCCTGCACCTGACCTGCCGTCAATCATTTATCCGTCCGTGAATGTAAAAATATCCCCGCATCCCTTTTCTGGGAGTGATCCGCCACCAATATGAGTCTTTCGGTTACCCTGACTCTCTTGATCCTGTCTTTGGGCATCGTGAGTTCCCTAATCCCTTTTACATGATCCAGAATCCTCCTATACAAATATCCCTGACAAGTGCCATGTACTTTCTCTTTGCATCCTGAGTTCCGCCTCCACTATCATCCTCTTCACAAAGAGACCCAGCGGTGGCAGCAACACAAGAGCTTCTAGCGCAGCTAGAAATCAAACAAATTTTTATTCATTAAATTGATAGCCCACGTGTACGTGTAGAATAATCCCTTCAAAGGATATTTTGAAATTCCCAAAATTGGGAAAGTTATACAACTCAGAACAACGCATGATTGCCCTGACTCTCTCTTAGAATACTCGCATTTAGCAGACTTGATCTTGGACGTTGCTTAATTGCGAACCAAATTGTAAGCACTTCCTGACCGTTTGAACCGCCGATAAAGAAATTCGCGTTCATCAATGAAGTGTCGACTCCAGCGTATGGCACCAGGTCTTTCAGGACGAGTTCGTAAAGGAACAGCCTCTTCAAGTAATTCCTGCAGAAATGTGATGAATTGCGTGAGCTTTTCTTCAGCACGATAGCCGCATGCGGCCCGCGGCACATCCAAATTTATAGTACAAGGAAAGATATTCTCGTCAATTTCGACAAGAACAAAATTTACGTGTAGTTTTAACCGATCAAAAATAAATATAAAAATGGATGTAAAAAACATTATATACGAATATACGACACATATATGCATTCATATACCTTTTAAGTTGTTAATATGTAGCACTATTACTTTGATTACAAAGTAGTAGAATTTTTTCAAATCTTCCATTATTCTGAATCTAACACCTTCAAATTTTTTATCCTAAAATCTAGCCTTAGTAAATTTCCAAATGCGCTCCTAGAATCATTATACTTTCTTTTAATGCGGCCCTTGATCTAACAAAAGTTGCATGGCCCTGGTCTCTAGTACTGAACGGACTAAGTTGACTATGTTTTCTGCATTAGTCATTAGAAACAGGTCTTGCAATAAATGAATAAAAACCACCTAACCGCGTGGGAAGTGTCGTCTTTCTTCAAACTCTATAAACAGGTTCGAAGGAACTTCTCCGCTAAGGGAAAGCACTGCCCAATCCTAATCTGGACACACTCAGTAGTATCGCAGATTACCACAACGAGTGCCCATATTAAAATGGCACGAGTCACATGGTTATGATTTGGTTAGTGGCGGCTCTTAGAGGATCAGTCATATTGTAGGAATGTTGATTAGTCTCTTGTTCAACGACGCCAAGCACGTAATAATCTAGCTAAGAGATTAAAGTCCAGCGTGTTTAGTGGCTACATTTTTGGTGCGATGTGGTCCTGCAGATTGTCCGCCATCCGATCTTGAATCATCACAACGCAGCTGAAAAAAACGTTCATCCCGTTTATCTGGGGCTTGACATCTGTTTCAAACACTTCTATGTAGTTAGCAGCCTTCATCCGGAGATCCTGTGGAAAAAAAACCTTCAAAATTGTGCGAAACTTGGTGTGGATAACACGAGCGAAAACAGAAAGATCCACATATAACCACCCGTCATTTCACCCGTTGACCTTTTAATCCTGGTCGAAATATCTTTAATCTTAAAACAGCCAGACCAGACCCAGATTCTTCACGACGCTTATTTAGTAATTGCTATTTCTTTGGAGCAGCCGTTGTTCATTTGTTTACACTGACATGAATTGTCGTTTTCTTTTCACATACGACTTATATTGAATGTCCTTAAGCAGCGCAGTGAGAATTGTGCCCTCAGACCCTTGCAGTTTTCTGGCAATGATCCTCATAAATATTATGGGCTTCTCATCGATTATTTCTGCACATGATGCATGAACTGTGGAGGGATTTTTCCCTTTTACAAATAGTAGGGAAAATTTTTTACTTAAACCATGTTCACAGTTCGTTCCGTCAGGATCTAGCCAGAATACGTAATTATAATTCTTATGCTTCAGATCGATAGATTATTTTAGTTTAGGTGGACACTTCTCAAAGTAGGTTCCGGAATTTACCGCTTCAGCCCGAGGATCTATAATTTTCGATCACGAGATTCTTTTGGATGAAATGATAATCTTTACACTGTTATTGTCGGTAAAAGATCCTGAGCTTTCAGGCATGTCCTGATTAGAAGATGTGAAATACTCATTATCCATTAAAGCCATTGTTCATGGTAAAATTGTTTCATGGCAGCCTTCTACATCGCACAGAGATAATATCTTTTTGTGTGTCGGTGTAAGAAGGAGAAAATTCTCGTTTAAGAGTGTTTGGAGTTTGATTTATTTTTAATTTCCAATTTCTTAATACGCATTTTTGTATAGAAAAATACAACTAAGCTCTACTAATATTTAACACCTTTTAAATTTTCAGACCAACAGATTATTTTAACCAGTTTTGTTTCCAGCAACGCCTAGGCCGTTTCTTTCACTCGTGCCATCATTATACATTTATGAAAATATCTTACGTTAAAAATTCTCCTGCAATGCTCTAGATTTTCGGCTTATATAAAAGGTTTCTATATCAATATACAAAAGTTTACATCTAAAAATAAGAACATGCTCTTTAATAGCTTACCTCCCCATTACAACTTTATCATTTAAAAAAATGCTTTTAAAGTGAATTTTGCGGATAAGCTTCTAACGGGTGGCGCATAAAGAATGACCTCATTGAATTCATATTGTGGACCCTCCAGTATAAGCATATTTAGTATCAGTTGTAAGGTGGTTAAAATCGATTGTGTGTTGCGTGCAAAAACAGTAAACCCTTTTTGTATATACATATATCATTATTTAGTGTGGATAAAAAATGAAAACTGAAGATTTGAGGGAAGTCGTGATTTCTAAACGACGAAATGGTGAAACTTCAACGGAAATTTTTCGTGATTTGATTGGATATGTCAGCTTATCAACATTAAAACGATGGTATCAATTAGTCGATAAAACCGGAACGATTAAACTTAAAAAGTTTTCAGGTCGGCCATGCCCCGTACGAACCACGACTGTTATCCAAAGGGTGAAAAACCGGCTACAGAGGCAGAAACCAGTTTCGTCGAGAAAATTGGCCAGAGAAATCAGAATTTCAAGAAGGAGTGTCCAAACAATATTGAGGGATGATATGCAGTTAATCAACTATAAGAAAATTATTGAACCGATGCTAACTGAGCAGCACAAAATCAAGCGAAACAATTACCGGAAATCTGATATTTTGAGAATCGTGTTTTCTGATGAAGAACGTTTTGATATTGATGGTGTCTGCAATGCACAAAATGATCGAGTTTGGGCTGTTAATCGCTTGACTGCTGATCAGAGAGATGGCATCAAAGCTAAGCGGAAATTTCTTCAAGGCGTCATGATTTGGCTTGCGGTTTGCTCCAATGGCGTCTCACCATTGGTACTCTTAGATAAATGCACAGTTGATCATGTGCGATATTAGGTACTGCCTGTAGCTAAAAAATTTTGTGAGGATATGTTTGAATATCATTAGACGTTCCAACAAGATGGTGCAAGAGCTTATACCCACACATAATGTCAAGAATGGTGCCGTGAACACCTTCCCGATTTTATTGATAAAGACCATTGGCCGGCAAATTCATCCGACTTGGATCCCCTTGATTACTGCCAATGGAACGAATTTGTCCGGGTGATGCATTGGAATCGAGTAACGTAAAAAACCTCTGATCGATGAGCTAAAGCGTGCGAATTTCATCTAAAATAATTTTAGAAAGTTGTTCATCATTTGCTACCCGCTTGAACAAAGTTGTACATAACCAAGGGAATTACATTCCAGATTAAACGTGAACAAAGTTGTAGTAAATTTATAATAAAATCCATTAAAAATAGTTTGTGTATCTTTTAGTGCATTAAACGTTTTCCGGTCGTTAAATCTAAAAGACTCATTCTTTATGCGCCACCCGTTATATATTCGATTTTGTTATATTAATGTCAGTGTTTTGTGTTTGGATTTACTTACATGAAAAGTGTAATTTTCAGTGCTTTTCAATATGTATGACGCAAGTAAGGACAACAGAATCACAAAAGACGAACTCTTTGACATTGTGCACAGACTGTACTCTGACCACATGGACTATCAGGATATTTTACGAATTGTAGAAATTATGGTATCTGAAGCTGACACAACAGATACCAATCAAATACTGTTTGCAGATTTTTGTGACTCGATGGGTTCAATTGATGTTGATGCAAAACTAATGCTCAAGATCCCCGAAATATAATATCTCGTACTTTATTTCAAACTGATTTGTAACACATTTAAATAAATTTTTATGTTGTAGATGAGACCGCTAATTTTTTCAAATGCTCCATGAATACTTGTAAAGATACATCATCTGTAAGCACTGGGGCTCCGCCATCCTGTAAAAATAAAATAAAAATTAAATTCAAAGCACTAATGAAAGCTGTTTTTTAAGTAAGCCAATGTATTAGAACTTACACCGTTTACATAGAAGCGGGATGAGATAAGAAACGTTCATACTGCTAAAGTTTCTTCTTATAAATGTTACTATTAACACTTTGTAGGCGAGGGTTTATATTCCTGTATTGAGTGGCGCCTGCCCACAATGTGTTAATATCATATTCTATCCCACATCTATGCAAACAACCCGCTTTTACTAAAAGCTGCTATTAGAATTGCTGTTTGACCCAAACTATCCACCACTGTACCCAGAATATATATAGCAAAGCATTAAGGAAATAAGCGCATAATGTACGAACAGATTTATATAATTACAGAAAGCCCACAGGGCAACCGTAACAGAATATCGATTGATATTAACTTAAGGGTTATTTTCGTGAATACTTCCAATAATGAGGCGCGAGTTTTACAATGTAAAATAACACTACAAAAGTATCAATTGCAAGTACTTCTTGACTCAAGGACATGATGAACAAATTTGTCAAAGGTATGATCCTTTATAAAAAGTAGTACTAAATCTAGAGGAAATTTCTATGGGAGGGAAAACAACAATTCATACTGCAGCAGAACAATGGAATGAGTGTATTTTAGATTCACCACCTCAGCCTGTGAAAACAAACACAATTGGCAAAGAAAGTAAGAAGTTCTGTTTACCTTAAAAATATCCTAAAAGGAAGTTTGGAAGTTATTATAAATATACTATACTTACTAAAGTAGGAGACTAAAAGTAGGTTTTTATTTTTACCAATTTTTGGAATTTGATGTATAAATTTCGAACAAAGAGCAAAACATTCGCATTAAACGCCTCCAATGAGCCAACCAACCTCCTTCTTTCTCAAATATAGCTCAATTGTTTGTTTCACTCGTGGTTTCATCAACTTGTTCACGAAATTTGTAGGTTTTTGGGAATGCGGAATTTAGCACTTTTGTGCTTGAGTTATTTTAATTTCGTAGTGAAAATGCTGTCAAATAAGATTTTTATTGTCAAAAGTATTTTGCACTAAGTCTAATGGGCTCATATTAAAACAAAATTGAAATGTGTAGAACATTATATTGTGAACTTTTGCTTATGTACAACCACAAACGCCTTATAATGTACAAACACAGTTTTCAGCAAATATTCAGCAGATGCATGAGGGCTCGATAGAAAGCTTGGTGTGTTTGCAGTCACTACACTACAACCAGTTTCGTACAGTATACAGTAAGAATATTAGAAAGGTTTAAACAGAATTCCGACTTCGACTCCGACTTCAGCGGTACGACGACCCGCAGTCGAAATCAGAGTTAGACCTAATTTATAATTTTGTCGTCGCCGCTGCAGTGTTGCCAAACACTTCTTCATGTTTTACGTTGGCAGAGGTTCATAGTTTCGTGTTAGACATTTTATTAAAATGCTAGAAGAAAAACTAACAGAAACCGTGAGGGAAAACGAGGCTTTATATAACCTTCGGCATCGGAATTATAGACTTATTTACTACAAATTATAATAATTTATCAAATGGCAAACGAGCACCAGCTGTCAACTTCTGTGCAGTCGAAGTCGTAGTTCTATTTCACCTGAAATTGTTTAGTAATAAAAGGTGTCACGAATAACAAAATCTCTGCTGCCATTCAAGCACTGCATAGACCTTGCAAAAATTGGACAGATATGAAATAAATACTCTCAGCCTCTCTCCGGCCGCCTTCAAGTTCAGTGATCCAGATCTGCCGTCGGTTGTGCCCTTCTTGACAAGGAAGGTTTTACGTCCGACGCTTGAAAAATGGAGAGAAGGCATAGAATAGGGATACATGCGGTAAGAAGCGAGGTTGTACTCGCGACTGAAATTTTGCTTCCAACTAGCCGCAGGAAGCAAGAAGCTCGAGCAGGGGGTTTCATGAGTTCGGGTGGGATGAGAGCTCTCTTTCTGGAAAACGAGAAAGTTCAGAGCAGAAATAACAAGAAAGAGACTTGAAAACAAAAATGAGAAAGAAAACCAGGTTTGTGCAAGGATTTCATAGGATTTGTTCAGGAAGTTTTATTAACTTGCACAAAAGGCCGAACGTTGGATGCAAAAACTTCCTCATCAAAAAAGGGCACTTTGGGCGCCTATCCTCCACCCCGGTTTCGTTGCGTTTTCTGCACCCTCTTCTCGCTGTTGGTTTCAGCCATCTTTGGAGTAGTAGCTTCTAGTTTTCTCTTGCCGCGAAGTGAATCCTATCGTTGAGTAAGTTTGCTTTTTTGGGTGTTTTTCCTTTTTGGGATTATGTTTCTCGAACAATTCTAATAATACCCGTGAACCTTGGAATAGCAATCATCGCCAAGGCAAATGAGAAATAAAGCTCTATATTCGAGCATGTTTTTTAACTCATACTCGTACTTGGTGATACCTCATACTTGGTGTTGGCAGAAAATTTTGTAATTCGATCAAGAATTACTATTAAATCGAAATTGTAAAGTGATATTGAGTACTCGAATTGATCTAATCAGCTAATTAGCTTCACTAATTGTCTGATTAATCGACAAGTCATAGCAAATGAACTAAAATGTGCTTCAATTGTTACACTCCGAATCCAAGTCTTTATCTTCGTCCTCGTCTCGATATAACAATAACTGACATAGTGTCCAGACAAGCCCTTTTTTATATAACAATTAAGTCACAGGATTGCTTCACGACGAAGTCAACTATTGAGATGACTTGGTTCTATTTTGACGTTAGTTGGCAAATTAAAGCAAAGGAATTCAGACGCGCTTTCTTTTCTTCCTGCAAACATTTATAATAGCTAAGCTGACTAATGATGGACAAGAAAAGACTATCTTTTTTCTAAGCATTATTTCAGTTTAGATCGGACGCACCAGATCGAAGACAGAAAAAATTCAAGTATCAGTGCTGCTCACTGAGTCAGTAGTAATCGCTGATGAGGGTGAGAAAGTCTCATCGAAAGGCATCCAGTTAGCAAAGAGCGAAATTTGTGGACGGTACCTCGCGAAGGTGTAATTGTTTTTTAATCTGTATTGTGTAGTGAAAATAGTGCCGTCGTAGTTAATACCTATTATATATAAATATACCCACTACCAAGAATTCTTAAAGGCAAAACTTGCTGGTGCGCGCGCAAAGAGAGAAAAGTGCGAAAAAGTAATTTTAAGTTAATGGAAGAAAATTATCCTTTTAAGCGCGGTAACTCGAACAAAATACATTTGAAGTCACTATGTACCAATTATGTATACATAATTTAATAGGTTAGTAGGATATTAAGTCGCCCTCATTAGCCTCCACATACATCGCTCTGCCATACATGGCAAATGCTTGCTTGCACTATTGCACCATTAACCAAGAAACCAAAATTGCGAAAATGACCGCTCATCAGCAATTAGTGCATCTGCTATTGACTTGCTGCGATATGCAATTAAAATCGAACGCAATCAAAAAGTCAAGACCAAGCACCAGTTTTAACTGCGAGGGCCCGAAAATAAGGGTATTGCGTTGGGTAGTATTGTGAGTAAACTCGAACAATCCAGACGCGCCAACATAACCGTTATTTCTTGCATCTTAGGTAATACAATCGTCATTTATGCTAGTCTAACTTTGGTTCCATTGTCTAAAAGAGTTAATACAATTGCCATGTGTACTAATTTATTTCAATAAAGTGTGTAATTTTAAGTGTGGTTTCATTTCAGTGTTGTGGTACCAAAACGGTTTTCAATTTATGGTGATAGACAAGGGAGTACCTTTTTTAAATAATTATTTGTGTTTAGTAAAACTCCCTAGATTTTCACCCATTCGTTTGAATTTTTCCAATCGCTTACACCAGAAATTCCTGATTTTTTATGCTGGTGTAAATTCCACTGACAAGCACCAGCTATAGAGCAAAGGAAAGGACCTAATATGTAAATTTTTGTCGTCTGTTGTCCAAAAGCATTTTTACTACGTAAAGCAAGCTGATATGATATTTGTTGCATACATGCTCTATATAGTTTTTTTCCTACAATTTGAACGGAAAACTTTGAGAAAACATAGATTTTTTTTTAAATTGTGAGTGCATACGTATGTTCCGTATAATAACCAGTAATTTCTTTATGTTACCTAAAAGGGAGCATATGAATGTTTTGCCACATTTACGATGTATCGTCCGAGGGGACAACTGAGTTCAAGGGATTAAAATGGTCTTAATCTGGAAAATTGGTATCTAGTATGAAATCTATTCGAGGTCCATTAAGATAAAACAATCGGTATTTTATACATACTCCAAAAAATTAAAAGCCCAACATATACTATTTATAAGGCCACAGTCTAAAATAAAAAAGCATATGAAGATAGATAGAGGAGATAGAATTTTGAAAAGAAAATGAAAATAAAAATAAAAAAGGAAAAGAAGACAGATAATGAATAAACGAAGGACGATGGTCCAAACATTGCGTTTTTCGACACAGAGCAACAACCACTTTCCCAAATAAATTACGGAACATTTTAAGCGAAGGAGCACCAGCAACCCCAAGCAATAATATAAAAATTTGATAAATACCGCTGCGACGCCAATTGTGGGCTGTATTAAAAAAACGGCGAATAAGAAAAGATAAAAACATTAATTTGGCGAATTACCGAAAATCGAAAATATTTACATAGTCAAATTTTTCACTCACCTGTCCATACGCGTACATGTTATTATGCGTTTGGGAAGGATTCACTTTAGATAACAAAAATCTCGCTTGTGACCCTCCATGTTCTGTATCGATATAACGAGGCATCGGGAATCTTGTTTGTAAAATTTCCTGTGCATCATCGACGGGTGCCTAAATAAGAAACTTTAATAAGAAACTGGGGGAATATAAAAATTACAACATTTAAACAGGGTGATTGGTAAAATCAGAAAGCAACCAAATGAATTAGAATTTGGTGAGCAAGACACTATATAATATAATATTTGATGAGATATAAACTCACTTGTAGGAGTTGTTTAAAGTTTTCGTATTCTGGCATATCTTGATACTTCAGAGCCCGCCACTGAGCTATAGTTTCACCATGATAAATTAGAATTTGGAAAAATGTATCCATAAGAAGTATTCGATCAGGCTGAATGGAAGATGTGTCTAGCAAGACAGGTTCAGGAGGTCCATTAAATGAGTAGCTATATAAAATTGGCTGTATCATAATTAAGGATTGCGTAAGATCCTCCCTCATAAGCATATGTCTGTAATTTCTCCCATGTATTCTTACTAAATAATAAATTGCTAATATTACCTGTAGAATGTTGTCTCATCGGGAGAATTATTAAACACTTGTAAGAACTGAGATCTCCTCAAATGATACATGAATTGCGGATAAAGACTGAAGTTTTCTGCTAGCCTAAAGCTGTTAGGGTCATCTTTATTATACTCTCCGAACTTTTGACACTATATGGGAAAATCGACTTTCAATTTAGTTTTACTATTTAGAAGAATTATTTCTCTACCAATTTGATCAGTTGTCTGTCGACCCATCTCAAAACGTCAGGCCCATCATCTGTTTCAGCCCTATAAACAACCATCCTGGCCATTACAACAGCCGCAGCTTCTTGATCGAATCCAGCACTAATGTGATGAATATTCGAAGAAGCATCTGCCCAGCTATAAAATTATAGCAAATAGTTAAGAAAATGATAGGATAAAACACCGTAGTATGCAAAATTTCATTGAAAATCTACTTACTTTCTAGCAAGAGTGGTTACACGAATCCTTCTCTGACCACTCGAATGCTGATAATTTGTAATAAACTGAAGGCAACCCCTACCACCCTGGGGAATTGGAGCAGCGTGTTGGTTAACTACTTCGAAAAAGAAAGCCATTGTCGAACTTGGATTAAGGGTGCACAGTTTCCACTGAACAGTATTGCCCATTCCCACCTCCGTATCTGATACTGAAGAATTTTTAACATTAAGCGAAACGCATGATCCAATTCCACCACATATTTTCAACTCGCGTGAACACTTTACTTCTAAATTCCCTATAAAAGCCATTTTCAAATCCCCTCTTTGATCGCGTGCAAATACCCTTTGGAAAGTTTGTTTGAATAAAGACGAATTGAACGAATCTCCCATCACCATATGTCCGCCAGTCGAATTACAACACTGCTTCATTTCTAGTAAGCCAGTCTGATCCAAAGCGCAAGAGTATATGTCGATGCAGTGCCCGTTTGTCGCGGCTCGCAATGCGAGTGCATCATAATGCTTGATAGCTTTCTTCATATACTTCACATTATCCTTTTGAATATCATGATGAGATCTGATTGGATGCTTCAGCTCGTCATCAACTACTTGACCGGGACCTTGAGAACAAGGTCCCCCGACGAACATCATTATCCTTGCCCCAGTATTTGGATATGTACATTCCAAAAGACCAACGGCAATTGACAAAGCAGCACCTGTAGAACGCAAGTACCTCTTTCCTTGAGGAACCGGCCAAGGATCCTTTTGCAATTCGCTTAGAAGATCGGTAAGAGCCATATCACATTGACTTATTGGCTGAAGGAAACGGTTAGCAGGTGGCACAGGCGGATTGTTTGGGGCCCGCATTTGATGTTGTTGTCCAATGTTGGCAGAAGGAGCATTTCTCCCAACTCCCAACATGTCTTGAACTTGCTTCGCTGTTAGATCTTTTGTTCCTCTAAAAACGTAACTTTTCGAACAACCCTCAGATCCCAATTCATGAACTTGAATCATTTTCCCAAACGTGACTAGACCAACCAGAGCACTTGATGGCAGAAGACTTAGTGACATTTGCAGTGAATCTTTTAAGGCTCCCAGTTCTTCTTCATCCATGCAAGTGTCCACCAAAAACAAGAAAACAGGAGGCATGCATGGAGCCCTCGTTATGGTATATTCAATTGTGCTAAAGCTTGGAATAAGTTCAGCAGGTTGATGCTGCTCTGATATAGCTGCATATTGAGGCGGGAACTATAGTGAAAGGGTAATTAGAATTTCTTAAAAGAACTAAGCTGCCATATTACCGGATTTCGTTGAAAACAAAAATTGCACACCCACAATTTAGCTCGATAATCAACCTGACAGAGTGGATTCAATATTGCTCGGCAGGTGCTCCTCGTACAAATTACGGGCTCATATTGGATTGGCGGAAGATCTGGTCGGTCTTTTAGAGGCTGGTACAAACAAGCAAGAGGCACCACTAACCTACTAGCATCAATGCGACTAGAAGGCCACACATTCCAGGTGAGGCGAATCCCGTCCCGATCTTCATTTTGCTGAATGAATTCTTCGTACGTTGTCATTTTTCAACACCTACAATTTAGGAGATAACCGCACGAATCACTCCAAATAACTTCTACACGATCTCTCCCAGCCACGTCACTCCTGCTCTGTTGGTTTTCACAATTATTTGACGTTTCTTGGCAGTGGTGAAATTAGTGTTACCGCTTCCTTTTCTTTACCATGTGAATCCGCCTACGAAAAACGAATCCGCCCTACTGAAGTATATAAAATGTAACAGATGTGGTCAAAATAAATAATGAAAAAGCCTTTCCGTCTCATTGCTGACGTCCGTTTCACATAAACCAAAGTATAAATACCCTTTGGGTTATTTATACTTTGGTTGAACCTTTGTTAAACCAGGGTTGAACTTCATGTAAAAGCAGGTTCCGTTAAAATTGGGTTGACTCGACTCAACAACGCTTTGTTGGCTGGGTCGAGACGAAACGACAGATGAAAGTGTTTTGTATACGCCGGTTAAGTACAGGGATATCAGATTTGGTGAAATTTCGTAAATTAAGCGAGTTTTTTAACGTTTACGACATTTTTTGATAATCTCCGAATGTTACAATAATAGAAAAAATAGCCAGAATTTTATGGTTATTTAAAGAGTTTTGTGAAAATACTTATCCTGCTCAATACAGTTTCAAATATCAAATTAATTTTAATTTATTACAATACTGAAATTAGTTTTAATCTACTGTAATTTTCGTTTAGTGTAGTAAGTACACTACAAATTGGCGGAGATGTTGCAAACTTAATCTAATTTTCTGGACAACCTTGGCGTGCTTTCTTACATCAAAGGCGCTTGGTGAAAATGGCGGAGAGTGCTAACAGGGGTGGATATTTTGAAATTAATTGATAATGGGACTGACCCCTCACTTCCTCTTTCTTCTTCCTTCTCTTGCAAGTTGCCTTCGAGCATGTAGGTATGGGGTGGAACTCAGGCAAAATTTCCGTGGCCAATTTTAAAGTGGTGTGAGTCTACACAAATACTTTGAAAAACGTGCAAAGTAGTAGTTATTATTTCGGCATGGGTAGGCCCAGTAATTTTTAGGGCCGATTCCAATCCAAGTCTACGTCTTCGCCTTCATCTCGTTATAACAATTTGTGACGTCAGACCGAGACAACTTGGAGCTTGGCTAGTTTGTATAACACTTCATCAAGTTAACTTTTGAGTTGACTTCATGCAAATTATGAACAGGATTTCTTCAGGAAAACGCATATTCTTTTGCATTATTTTTGATTTACCATAAGCCAATAGCTTTTTCAATTAAAATCAAATGATTCTGAAACAAAAATAATGTATAATGTCCATCAATTCCTGCCTAATAAGCACATTAAGCTTAATCATGAAAAGATGAACGAAATGTCAAAAATCAAGCAAAGCAAGCCAATTGGGACGAAAATGCTTGATGCTCGTCTCGATCTGACGTCACAAATTGTTATAACGAGATGAAGACGAGTACGTAGACTTGGATTGGAATCGGCCCTTAGTCCCAACTCTTAGGTGTCTTCAAAAATTATTTATTTTTTAATGCAAGTCGAGTTTCGCCTGATAACGTTGAACATTTTTAAGGAAGCCTCCCTCCTCCTTTTTCAACCAGGCTTGGGACCGGCTTTGGCGGAGTTGCGGCGAT
>QYTT01081356.1:821-18275 GCA_006980735.1 Dasypogon diadema
TTTGATATTTGATCAAAATGTAGACACTATCGTAATTTTTACGAACGTGTTAAAAACTCGATTTTGGTAAAAATGTCGCTTATAACACTTTGCCTTTCCAGTATCGATATAAATTTTTGTAATATATCTTAAATAACAGCATTAATACTAATTATATTTAGAAATACCATACATGCCATTATTTTCACTTCTTTTATTGCTGCTACGTGTCCGAATACCATAAATAACTTCAGAATACATGACAGGTGAAATTGAAATATATTTAACTTAAACTACATAATATCCAATAAAATGACAGAGATATGTGACATATTAACCCACACGCCCACAAATCAGCAATAAGTTATTTTCAGTTATCCTCTTTATAGCATGCTTTGACATAATTCACACTTTCCTTAAATTCATTCATGTCTTAAGGTAAGGTCGCGTGCAATTCATAAGTACGACATTCGAGATAATAATTTGTATCTTTCTATTTTCATTTACTGTGTAGAAATTGTAGTAAACATTTCAAACTAATAAACATTTTAATTTAGAGCTTCGATCTATTATTCCATTTATATTTTCACTTTCGAAAAGTTAATTTACCTGCACGTAATACAATTTAGTGATATTTATATTAATGTTAATAATAATCACTTCCAGTTCATGGCATGTTCCTCTATATTACATTGGAATTGTAGTGAATTTAGTGCACTTGTACCGATTGGGCAGGGTTTGGCGAGTTTTTCAATAAAATTAACCGGACCGACTGTTTTGCTTCTGGAAATGTTTAGTACTGTTGGGATATGTTAACCTACATTATCTGGTTCCAGATATACACCTTTATTCCTAATAAATATAATAGTATTAGAGCAAATAACAACCCCTCCTCCACAGACAATTCTAAGAGGGCTACAAGAGACAAGCAATCGGCTCTCTGGGTTTACAAGGTGAGCAAGTGACCAGAAATAAGGGCAAAGTTTACTCAGCTACGACTGAAACTGATAGTGGCAGCAGTGTTGTTGTTGCTTTTGTCAGCCTATACCGCGACCTAATCGGACAACATGTCAACAGTGAATATAGGACAGAAGATGGATAAAACTTTTCTTGTAAATAAAAGTTTAAGTTTTCCCCTCTCATGACAACTTTAAGTACAAAACGTTTTCCTACCCACTATAAATAAAGCATGTATGTTGCTGGAATTTTATATAAAACCTAGTGCCTTACTTTTTATTGATAGCTTCTCTTTAACATCATAATCCCAATTGTTATTCTGGAACAAGAATTGTTAAACGTTCTGAACACAAAAGGTACCCATACCTATTTTTTTTTTTTGTGTGCAGGATCCTAGTTACACATATTTTTTGTACTCTCAAAATATCGACCATCGCAAGCTAAGTATGAAATCATTTTGGACATACACAAGTTCTTCCTAGCATTGACCTACCCTCCTCTGTATTTATTCATATAATAACTAAGGAAATAAGAGTATTTAATTCCCTCTAATTTATTTGAAACGTACTTAACTAGAACTTAACATGTTTATGTATTATTCTTTTGATAATTGATAGGACTTCCTGTTAAAGTACAAAAATAGGTCATGAAACAAGCTCATTCATTATTTTGAAATAAAAATAACATTTTGTCAGATAATGATAAGTGGTAACAATTGTTCCTTTTACCCGACTGCATCAGAAAAGGCGGGTAATATTTTTAGAGTGGCTACATGAATGGCGCTGTGTGCCTTTCTATAGCCTTCACGGCTCTACTGATTTTTACATATGGGATATCGTGAGATACTTCTTGATACCAGAGGTCACAATAACTATATTAAATTCAGAATAGAATAATATGCTGAATTTTAGACGAAATTATTGTCAAGTATTAATTAACACTGGAAGGAGTTAAATATTGATGGAGTTGGTATCAAATTAGAGATGATTTTTTAATTTTGACGGAAAAAATTTTTATAGATTGATAACCTGAGCTTAGATCACTTTTGTTGTGGAAATAATTCATAATCTTAAAAAATAATGCAATCAACAATGACTAAACGTTGTCGGTTGGAAAAAAAATTTAAAAAATGTCATTGACGTAGTGTATGAATTTAGATATTGGATCATCCCATAAATAATTCCGTGTTTTTATACTTCATTTCCTTTATAAAATTAGGATACATAAAACTATTTTATAATGTCGGCCCCAAGCCAAACACGTATTATTATAAATGCAGTGAAAAAAGATTCTCGAACAACAGCAGGACAAATCACTAAAAGCATCGAAATCAAGTTTAATAAGAAAAATTTATGCCGAAATTACTTGATAAATACTGAAAAGGTCGGGATTCACGGGCATATCGCACGCAAGAAGAGCTTTATTTCAAGAATCAGGCCCAGAAGTCGAACTATCTTCGCAAACAAATACATTAACAAGTCACATACATTCCAGGAAATAGTTATTTTTTCGAAAGAGAAGTAAATTTTGTATTTTTGGGATAAAAAAAGGACGGAAAATCGTCTGGAGAAAATCAGGCACAGCATTGAATAAAAAATAATCTAACACTCTGAAATATGGTGGGGGTAATAGTCTGTGGTTGTATGGCAAGTAGTGGTGTAAGAAAAGTAGAGTTCATCGTGTCTACCATGAACTGATGTGACTACCCAAATATTTTAAAACGGAATTTACAATTAAGTGCTAAAAAATTTTGATTAGGTGATGAATATTACTTTATGCACGATAATGACTCCAAGAACACATCGGGTATTATGAGGTTATGAATGCTTTATAATGTCGCAAAATAGTTGCATGTATCACCGCAATTCTCCAGAATATCTATGGGATCTACCAGAACGAAGAATTCGTCAATATCATATTATTTTGAAGAATATGTTGAAAAGAGTTCTGTAGCAATTATAGAACAACATCAGTGCTCGGAAAATCTCAAAACTTGCGTATTCTAGGCAGAAGACATTGCAGGAAGTCCTCAAAAGGAAAGGATGTGCAATTAGTTATTAAATCTAAAGTTAATTAATATTATTTATAGTTTTAGCTTGACTTTTCTCAGACCTTTTTTTCTACCGAATTTTCATTACCTTTGTTGCTTCTGATGTTTATTTTTTATTTTGCACTTACACGGAGTATATTATGTTAGCATTTCCTAAACTGTAAATATACATAGAATATATAGAAAATAAATTTCATTACAAAATCCACAATTAGCTTGAATTTCCCTAAAAAGCTATTTCACATTATTAGATGTACGCAGACTTTTTCTAGCTAGTGTACGTCAAGCTTTGTGTTATGTTATGTATATTATAGTTTGGCCTTAAATGATTCTATTACTACAGGTGAGCCGTTGTTTACATTATCAATTTCTACAATATCTTACATACATATGCAATATAAATAATATGTGTGCTAAATAAATAAAAATATTGCTCTTATGAGAAATAAAAAATAATAGTTCAACTAATCTTTTCCCTAATTAAATGCATTGGTTAATGTTGTACTTGAGAACGAATTCAAATAAAATAAAGAATAGTTTCATCATATGATAATAGTATTTACTAGATCACCGCTTACATCATATGATCAAAATTTTTATTATTCTGAATATTTTTAATTTGATAGTACTCTGCTCGGAGAAATAGATTATTAATGCTTTCTGAGTACCACAAAAAAATTTCCATATTTCGTATCTTTCTGAGATATGACAGAAAACGTTTCTAATTTATCATTTCGTTTCATCCATAAGTCATGCACTTTTCAGCAAAAAATAACCTTTTTTTCATTCCGAGTTACTTTTTTTCTAAAATTAAAACACACGTGTCTCACCATTACGAGCAGATATAAATTTGCTTGAATTCGATGCTAGTTTAATTCCCCATTTATTGCTTTTTGCCTTTTAAGCTGCTTTTGTCATCGACCAGTTTTCGCTAAGTTTCCTTTATGCACATTTTTTTTAATTAAATCAACTGTTAGAGTTTCCTACCTGTTATTGAATAAAAAGTTTAACATTACGAGTAAATTCTTTTAATTTATTAATTTGGAAAAAGAAGTTCTCTAGTGGATTTTATTCATGCTGGAGGAGATAGAAACCAACTGCCTTGTGATGTCTTTCGGAGATTTGTAAAGAAACGCGTTAAACAAAGGAAGTAGTAACATTTATTTGTTACTAATTACTAAAATTAATGGTTTTATAAATCTAGCACAAAATATAATTACTTGGAATATTTTTAGAAGTGAAAAGTTTATGAGAAATGCTCTCTCTACTTTTAGTCTCCGTTGTAATTTTCTTCTTGCTAAGTAATGTTTAACCCAGCGTAATGGGGGTAGAAATTTGTTGCAAGGAAGTGGGGGTTGGGTCATCATTACCCACTTATTCAACACCAGGTACTTCATTATATTTATGAAAAAAAATAGAAAATTTTGCTTATAGCTATATTACACTTTATTAACGAAATAAAACATGACAATATATCGACAAAAATATATTAATTATTTATTTTTTTAACCAATAAACATATCACTTAATAAAAGTTAACAAAATCAGCTTCCTCTAGCTTGTTCAAACTGAACACTTATTTTTTGTCATTCTTTTAATTTAAATTGCACTTTTAGGAACTTAACAGACTGATCTGGAAAAAAATAACAAAAAGTTAATTCAGCTCATCATTATGAAGGGGGAAGGGTCATATTTACCTTTTTCGGCTTTCAGCACGTGTAACTTGCAGCGCGATCACCGTCCGACTTATTTCTCATTAAAAACGTTTAGATAAAGTCAACGCCTCCAGCTACTGAGAAGAGCGGTAACGCCGCACGAGTAAGTAGTTATAAAACCACAAGCAATAAGCAATTTAAAACATGACGGGTCATTTTGACGCCGGGTTAATTGTTGTTCTTGAGCTTTGAAGGCGGCTTGTCTTGCCGTCTGTCTCTTTTTTAAATTTTTCTTTCCTTTTTGGTTTAGAAAGTTGGGGTTTCCGTAAGTTTACTCCAAAGTCTTAATTGAAAGCATACCTCTGCTGAGGATGTCTGAAAGGTGAAGTAAGGAGTAGACCCTCAAGGGCAAATAAAATGTTTTGTACACAAATTTTAATCTTATACCCAGCTTTTGCTCTTTCTTCCAAAAGTTTCTTGAGCATCTATAACTGTGTTTTTTTTGGCCAACGGAGTTATGGAAGCTCAAAAAGCGGTTGGAATCCATGGAGTATAGAATTAGTTCTTTTTATTCTGTTTTTCTTTTTTTAAGCAAACCCGGTAATCGGCATTTAAAAGCTCTCTCACGAATTTTACGGCATTTTAACACGAAATTCTCTCACGAAAACTTTTATGCTAATTGCGGCAGTCAACGTATTAAATAACACAGTGAGCTTTTTAACTCGGTAAAATAACCGAGTTAACTTAACCCGGTTAATGTACAGCAATTCTGTACTCCGCTGCAAAAAAAACCCAGTTTATGATAAAGTATCGCTTCAAGTCGAACATGATTCGTTTCAACGGATAACGAGTATAGGAATTATGTACCAACTACGTCGTCGTGGACGGATTTCTGCTCAAACATGAAGACTATCCCAGAAGTCAGTAGACTACAAAAGATAGTCACTGATCACGTGATTTCTAAAGTTGAACTTGTTCGAGATAAAATCCTTAAAATGCCGGGGACATTGGAAAAGACAAACAGGATTCTAATTGAAATACAATTTCCAGGAATCTATGTCTCGGAGGGATTTTGTACCGTACGTAATCACATGACTATCGGGTTAAGTAGGAAGGCGGCGGAAAGGATGTTGATGGAGAGAGTCATATACAGGTACCTTCAAATTTCCAGGCCTATAATGGATAGTCCCGGCCTTACTGCAGTACAGCAAAGAAGTCGTTGTACCATCACTTTGAGGAATATTTATGACCTGTATATATTGTGGCAGTAGTCTTTAATTTTAAACAACCACAAAATTTTTGAAGTAAGTTTGTAAGAATCAAATTTATTTTTACGAATTAAAACAATCTCCATATTTATTTTAATTATTTTATTCTACGCTTACTAAAACTTAACAACTCTATGCAATCTTTTTTAATATAATAAAGAGGTAAAGTGAATTTATTCGAGTGAATATGCTTAACTACTAAACCCATTTTAGAAATTCTTCCAATTTCGGAAATGTGACACTTTCCGCTTGAACATAGACTAGATTTTATTTATTTTTATGAAAAAGGAGTATAGAGTAAAAGATACTCAAAGTGAAGAAAATTAGAAAAAAATTTCCGTACTTGTGAGCTCCCATCAATGTTTCTCAGACACTATGCGATGTAGAAAGTTGAAATTTGACATAGTAACACAAGTAACATATCACATAGATTTCCATGGTGCCAGTTTTAATCAAGCTTTTTTTACTTTG
Organism: Dasypogon diadema; assembly: GCA_006980735.1. Taxonomy (NCBI): domain Eukaryota; kingdom Metazoa; phylum Arthropoda; class Insecta; order Diptera; family Asilidae; genus Dasypogon; species Dasypogon diadema. The sequence continues at coordinate 7,202 of QYTT01081356.1, forward strand.
CTTTTGTATTACACGACTAGATGAAATTAGAAAGCTTCGAATCAAATCTGTTTTTTTTTTTTACCAAATAACTCATAAATCTGTAAATGTGTAGCATGTGACGCATGCATTTTCCATAATTCTACTTGTTGTAAAATTAATTTCATTGTAAAATATCAAAGTTGTTTTATGTATTAAGTAGGCATTATGATTGAAGGTTGTAAAATTGTCTTATTCTAAAATCTAGATATCCTGCGTATTTTGAAATATAGATAGAGATTTATTAGAAAAGCATGACCAATGCTAAAATACTTTGGGAGATGCAGTGATTTCGTAATGCCTATAAAGATATTAGTTACAGACCTCGCCCACAAAATCAAGACTTTATTTTGATACAATTAGAAAATAAATTGTCAGGACTAAACGACAAAAGCTTTCGCGGTTTTGGTTTACGTTCCCCTAATTGTTCATCCAACATTGCATTGAACACATTGCATATATGTCCAGCGTTGAAAATATTATCCGAAAAAGTCTGGACTGTCGCTTCTTCTGGAATTGCTGCAATCCTATTGACTGATAGGGAAACCGCGTTTAGCTTCCAAAATCCACAAACATAGCTAAATATATATTTATAATATAAATATTAACTTTAGGTTAAATAAACCCCAATTTCTGTCAACTTGAAACCTCCATTTAAATTAAAACACACTGTAAAATATTTCCGCTCGACCGAATTCAAGGGTCAACCGCCTACGAACTCCTTATCCGTAATTCTCTCCTTTTAGATAAGATAAGAATTTGCAAAAACCACGCTTGCCGCTGCCGCTGTAAAGAAACAATAGAGAAAGTAGTTTTCCGAAAAGGAACACACATACACACATTCGTCATAAGGGACCGGCGTCAGGGTTAAGTTGATTCAATGCTTCTTTAGGAGTACCAAAGATACTATACCTGAACGGAATTTAAATGAAATTTTAAATACTAAATCACCCACATTTTGGGAGAAAACTCGAGCGGAGTGGTTCCTCGCGGTTGAAGCTCGGTTCAGCATAAAAAAATAACTAAAGACGGAATCAAGTATTCACGTGTTGTTATCACCCTTCTAGTAGAGGCCATTAAAAATAAGATTTGACCTCTTAGGGTTAGAGTTAGATGCAGAAGCACTAATAGATTGGCATTCGCTGTCAGAACAACGACGTTTGGAGAAATTACTCATCAGAAAGTCTCGATGACCGTAGGCCTTCCGATCTATTTTGGCAAATAAGTACATTAGCAGGATCAAAGTCGGTTCTTAATTAAAACTTTGTGCGATCTCTTTGAGCACGTAAATTACCAGCTACTATAACTGTATTACCATGGCTTCGGACGAAGCCTTTAAAAATAAGCTAAAGCTGGCTGATAAAATTTGAGAGGTCACATAAACTTAGTCAGTTAGTACAATTAATATTAGGTTCTAACGAATCAAATCAATTGGTATATATTCAAGACGAATCACAGAAAATCAGAACAGAACTCAACGAACTCAGACGGCAGTGAACAGGTTTTCATATCGGGGTAGATAACTCCCTTCACAGGCAGCGAAACCCAAAGCAAACACGATCAACCACTCATAATATCTGCTGGTACCACAGACCCTGTTCCTTTAGGCAGGAACATCAAGATGCAAACCCCAACACGACTATGACTTTAAACTAAATACACCGTCTACTGAAGTGGCCAGTATTCGGAAAATCGGTTCAAGCCGCCTTTTTATGTATTGTCCACTGAACAACTTGAATTTCGTAGTAGACACTTGTACGGACGTTTCAGTGTTACCACATACAACTTGTTCATGTTCACATGTCGAGAATCCAGACTATATCTTAATCGCCGCAAACGGCACTAACATAATTACATTTTGGCACAAGATTATTAAAAGTCTTTTTAGGTCTCCACCGTGCATTCACATAAATCCTTTCATGATTGTCTCCATGAATAGACCAATAATAGGTGCGGATTTTCAGTCAAGGTTATACTAGCCGATGATCCTACCCTGCACATCCCTACGGTGAACAATATATACGCCACGCCGCGCTAGTTAGGATATTCTCGGGGCTAACTTCCACGCCAAACGATTTCCTGGCTATTATACACAAAATCCCATCGAATTTTATCACAACTGGTCAATTGCCTTTCTCGCGACCTAGACGACTGGATCCAAAAAGACACAAATTGGCCCATTTAGAGTTCAAGCAGATTCAGCAACTTGGCATATGTCGCTCATCCAGCTCACCAGCCTCATCCCCTTTGCATGTGGTGACCAAGAAGGACCCAAATGATTAGAGTCCTTGCGGTGATTACCGCAAGCCGTAGTAATATTTTTTTATATATAATTGAATTATATATCTACTTGAATATATATATATATATATATATATATATATACTCCTTCTTTCAATTTAAATGAAACGGCAATGTTTTCATAACTATTCAATTTGCAGTCCTATAATTTTCTGTGCTTTTATAATTTATTGGATCTAATTTATTTATCGGAATTGCCAAGGTAAAATAAGCAGGAAGGAATATCAGCTTAAAATACATCATCCACAGCACTGGTTACGAATAATTATAAGAATACAAATAATACATTATTAAACAATCCGGAGTTATTCCCAAACTCATAAGCGTATTAACAATAATTTTAATGAAAATAACAACTTATAAATCTGTGTGTTCTTTCAATAATAAGAAAAATATTGAAATATTAATATTGACAAGGTAGTTTATTCCCTGATCTCTGTAGATTAAATATAGTTCCCACAATTCTGTCCTGGGTTTGCAAACCTAACCAGACCCTTTCGTATCTTTTAAGCTAAAATAATAAATTCTCATTACATACAAACATCCTCTTACAAGCTGCATGGATAGCAAATAGCTATGAACATGCCGAAAGCAAAAAGTTTTTATAATAAGGTGAAATAAAATTTTAATTAGGTTGTCCGTATCCCTAACAAGAGATGGTACAGGTAATGTAAAGAACTTTAGTCCAATATGAAATATGTGCTTAACTCGGAAAAGGGAATTAACTTTGTCGATACAGAGATTATTCAACTGACCGGGAGATTTTAATTTTCGCTTAATATTTGTATGAATTTTTCATAACGACATTTGAAAAATAATCTTAAGTACGGTTCGCACCTGAGCATACTGATTAGTTAATCGCATAGGTTGGAATATTTAATAACTGCGTTAGTTTGTTTGTTTACAAGACTTTTAATTATTTTATTACATTTATGGGTAAGAAAACATTATAGTATATACCTACGGTAAAAGGTTAAAGGTTCGTGGTGCAAAAATTAAATAGTGTCTGCCATTATTATTCAAAAGTATAGGGAAAGATTTGCCCATCTCTAACGAATTTGTCACTTCCTTTGTTCGATTATATCAGTCGCATTTTTTCTATATTGAAAGATTTTTCATAGAACTGCTTTTAAATTTGCGACAAAATATATCTATATTATAATATTGAACTGATAAAAAAAAATTCGAAACAGCTACGAGGGGCAATCAAATATGAACGAGCCTATATTGGCTGAGCGTCGAGAAGGATATTTGATTGGGCAGTTAAGGTCGTTAGGTTGGGATAGCTAGAGTAGGGGAACCAGACAAGACGGCTTGTCCCGTGCTTCGTTTACTAGCCTGTCTCTATTGAGCAACGTATAATTATACAGTTCCTTACCTGTGAAAACGTGAATCCAAACGAAATTTACCGCAGCCTACAGGTCCAGTTCAGGAAAGATACCCACACCCATAGTTCTACCAAAATTTTAAGCACTTTGAGGCGTCACCCCGTTCGATAAGCTCACGCACGGACTCAAAATTCAACAGAGTTATATTTTCATCAAACTCAGATCTGATCGAACTCAAATTTGAGTAGAATTAAATCATAAGAGGACTCTGAGTGAACTTAAGGAGTGGCAGTATTCTCAGTCCGCTCACAATTTGAGTCGATCGATGAGACGATTTTTACTTTTGCGTTTTCTTATTGGCAATCGTGGAAAAGGGTGTAAAAACAAGAAAAACTAGGGTAAAATAACAGATATAAGAATATATAAGGAATACCCTGAAATCAAGTAATAAAATAAATATTCCCAAAACAATAAGAAATATATTTTTATAAAAAAAATAGTGCTAACAGACATGTTGAGTCTAAGCGTACCTTCCTCTTATCACTTTGTTAAATTTATTTGAGAATTTCATTTCAATGGATATAAATCCATTGTCTACATTGTTGACATAAACTACATTGTCTACGTGAAATATTGCGATGAAGACGCTTCAACAAGGGCATAATTTACGTTATGTGGTCTGTCTCTGCTGGTGTCCCTCAGGGTTCTATATTAGGCCCTCTTCTATTTGCTTTGTACTGCAATCATATTTCCAATGCCATTTGCAATGCCACATATCATTTATACGCTGATGATCTGCAGCTATATCTTTGTTGTAGTCCGGACTTTATTAATAATTGCATTGCTCAATTAAGTCAGGAGTTTGACAATATATATTTATGGTGCATTAATAACTGTCTGAAACTGAATGCCTCGAAGTCCAACGCCATTGTATATTGTCGTCATAATATTAATACAGATAGACTTTCTCCTTTAGTTTTGAATAATAGTAGGCTGAATTTTGTGGACCAAGCTAGAAATCTAGGCATTATTCTTAACGGTAAGCTCGCATGTTGCGATCATGTAACGTATGTGTTGAGCAAAGTCTATAGTATCCTTAGAAGACTACGAACTTTTTGCCTCCATATTACCGATTGAAACTGCGGCGACTCGTTCTTTCTTATACGGCAGCAGTATATACATCTCTCTTGATTCTACTGGTAGAAACCGCCAAAATGTTGCATTTAACGATAGTGTCCGTTTACTGGGTTGTGTCTTATGTATAAAATTGTATATGGTCTGGCACCTAAGTATTTATTTGAATTTCTTGAGCCGCTGCCATCCCAAAAACGTCGTAATTTCAGAATTCCGGTTCACCATAGTCTCATCAGAAGTCGTTACTACTTTGTGTACGTTGTAAGGATCTGGAATAATTTGCCACCCTCGCTTCAAAGAGCGAGTTCTGTAGCTGTTTTCAGGAGGAACCTATTTTTGCACTTTACTGGTAATCCTTGACATGGAAATTGTGTGTGTATTGAATCGCTCAAGTTATCAAGTTAATTAATGAATTAATTACTATTTATTTAATGAATTACTTCTACTTATTTCTTTTTTTTTGTTCTATTTTTTTTCCTTTTTTATTGTTTTTATTTTTTCCTTTCTTTTCTTAGTTTGATTATATTTAATTTTGATTTTTTTAATAACTAATTTCCACTACTGTGAGTGTACAATAAAAGATTGTAATCTTGCGTACGTAATCCAATAAATTATTATATATATATTCTATATATAATTTTCCCATCACAGCGAATTTTTTTAATCTAGAATGAGCGAAGGAATCACCCTTTAAAGAACTTTGTTACCACGTTTCATCATTGTTCAGTTCATGTTGTATTCGTTTATATGTATTTCGCGTCGTCTGAAATAGTCTTCTTTCTAGGTTTTAACCATATGAAATCATCCGGTTTTCAAGGTCAAAGTCTTAAAAAACTATAAGAACTTGAATAATATATGATATGATCTCTGTTTTGTTATTTTTGTCCTTATTTTTTAAACGTTCTGTAAACATTTCTGTTTGAAATTATTTTTGACTTTCTCTTTTGCAATTATAATTTAGTGCTTCTTTCCTGAATTTAAAGTTTGTAATTCAATTGTGCAATTCCATAAAATTTTATTATTATTATTTTGAATCTCTTTGAAGCAAAAAGATTTTTAAATTAAACTTCGAGATTTTGGTGCTCAATTAGACTTTTATCTTTTTAAAGACACTTTAGAAAAATTAAATTCTACTCTTATACAACATATCTGCAGCTAAATAATTTATAATTTTCAATTATTCTATGTTAAAAATCTATTGCATTATGTAGGTGCAATTAAATGCCACCGAAAGTATTTTTTCATAGATGCAGAACTCACTAAATCAACAGGTACGGGAACTGAAAGCAACAAGTACGGGAGCACGGGAGCTCACGTATAACTTTTAATGCAACGCTTTCACAGTAAAGCTAAATGGAGGAAAATTATCTTTCCTGTTAGCTTATGTAAAAATTCACAGCGAGAATTTTCACGCCTTGGTTATATGAAATGTTGGAAAATTATGATAAATCGTGCTATTAGGATAATCACAATGTCCGCAACTTTTTAAATAATGTTATGTAAGGTTATGATATATGTGTATGTGAACGTGAACACAGATCCTATGGCATCGTCAACCACCCCTGACTTCGATAAAAGATTTCATGAAGATTATGTAAGATGTCTGACGTCTTTTCTTTCACCTTTCACACGGTTATTTGCCCCAAACTTTATAAATGTATGTTGTACAATTTATTTTATAAACGTTGAAAGAGGAAGCAGCAGTGAACGGAATTTGCACCTGTATTCGGTTTTTGTGATATGGCTTTTGTAATTTTCTATACAGACTGCTTAGGTCATGAACTGTGTCACTAATCAGAAGTTTCATATACAGATATTTATGACATACACGTAAGGTAATATACAGTTCCATTATGTAAAGTGCAAATAGACGCTTCGCGAATCTTATGAATACTCCTTATTGTGAGGATGTAGATACTATTTGTAAGCTGTGATACTAGTTAATAATTTTACTGATACTGTATGTCACGGATTAGGACATTAATCCTTTAAGAGGTGATTCTTTGGATCATTCCAAATAAAAAAGTTATATGCGAAGGGGAGCCCATTACAATATCCACTGAAATATGACGTCTTAAAGAAATTCTGTCCAAATTGGTATCTGCAAGTAAATATTAAATCATAATTTCGAAGTTATTGGACGTATGGAAACCTAATACTCTTGTCTCGCAGATAATTTATTACGATTTGTATATAGATATCAATTTTATTCATGTAGATGTTTACTCCCACTAATATTGCCTTCAAAATATGGGAAACTCTTTATTTTGGGTCCATCAGATCACCCAGCACTGGACAGGTAAAGTACTTGTGGAACAGAGTACTCTTCCAACCGTAGAGTGAGCAAACCCATTGAACTCGCCGAGCGATGTGCGACAACTAGTTAGGATGCATAAGACTGTAATGCATCAGTTTGAATGCCACATCTTTGTAATTGGACGGATATCTGCAGATTGCTCTCCCGGCAATCCACCCCCGAGGTAAACGCACCATCTAGTCAGATCGAATTGCTCCGGGGATCTTATGTCCAAATAGATATCCCGAAGCGTCTGTGTGGTCAGTATGCTGAATGGTGTGTGTGGCGGCCGAATCAACACGAAAACATCTTCAAACCGAACCCCAATGTCAATAGTACTCAGCCTTCGAAACCGCTCCTATGCCAAGACGGTTCGTGTCCTTGCGTGGTGTGTACTTGTGGGGTGTAATCCCCGGAGGCATTGATGACATCTCTGAGGACTATAATGCAGTCTGGCGGTGCCCTTATACCTCGAGCACCTTCAAACACTAAGTCCACCAAATCCGGATTTCTGGTGATTGGAATCTGCCCCAACTGTTCGTTAGTGCATTACTACTAGAAAACTCAAAAAATTATAACATTAAATAGAGACGATTTATACTTAAAATGTTAGAGAACTCTTTCAGCCAACTTTTAATGAGTCCTAACAGGGAATTATCTTTAGAAGTAAATGTGGACAGATTAGAAAGGATTCTAGACATGAGGTGCATGTTCCAGTAGTAGTCTGTCGAACGAGTTATACTTAAAATGTTGGAGAAGTCTTTCAGTCAACTTTTAATGGGTCCTAAAAGGGAATTATCTCTAGAGATAGCATAGTTGATGATATAAGAAATAAAATCTGATTTTGGATCCAGTGTTATGCCTAGGTTATTGACGGATTCCGCGCGTGGAATGACGTTTGTAGAGGGGTAAGGGGCTATAATTGGCTTAGACCAATTATCTTATACCCTAGACGTAGGGATGAAATGAAAATAATGCGTTTGTGTACAACGAGAACGCTTCGAAGTAGGCGAAGTAGTGAAACTAAAATATCCTGGTAGAAACTGAATCGGACAACCCCTTCAGAGGGCTGCCATGTGAAAATCTTAATTTTTTATTTATCAAATAAAACTCCTCTCTTCGTTAAAAAAAATATATGCATATATAGATTTTGAGGTCGCTGGTTTCGAATCTGGAGTTGGACTTTTTAACCCTTTCCTTACCACAGTCCAATCCGCCGAACTGACGCTACTGAACGTTGCAGCTCGCCGTGAATTGTGCGCATTGCATAGTAGTAAGCTGCCTTCTAAGTATGGCGGTGGTACGCACGGGAAATTCAGCGAATGTCGGCTAAATACGGCGCTGGTAATGAAAGGGTTAAATTTAAAACGTCGGATCCAAGATCACGGGCAAGACTTTCTAAAAGTCAACGGAATGGTCGCAATGTAGCGAATATATATACAGATATTTCGGATTGCTGATTACGAATTTGATATTATCTTTTAAGAATTCTAAGATGGCGGATCTAATATTGCGGCCGGAAATGTAAATGTTTTCGAAAAATTTTACGATCGTTATGAACATATGCATATATATAGGTTTTCGAGGTTGCTGATTTCCAATCTGGAGTTAGAATTTTAAAATTCAAAATAGCGAATCTAATATGCCAGACAAGATTTTCTAAATGTCAACGGAATGATCAGAAAATTGCGAATAAATATGTTTTTGGGATAGCTGTTTACGAACTTTAGCGAAGTCAAAGTGGCGGGTATGTTTTTGATAATTGTATGGAATAACCACGAAATTATGTATGTAAAGCTTTTTGACGGAGAAAATTTTTTAACATTTTAATGGAATGTACGCAAAATCAAAATCTTGTAAGTTTTTAGGATTGATGATTACGAATTTGATAATCTATTTTATACAAATTCAAGATGATAAATGCAGCATGGCGGACATTATTTAAAAAATTTCATAGATTTTGTATAAATCCTGAAATATAGAACAAAGGATTCATTATAAATATTTATTTATTTATTTATTTCTATTTACATTTCATGTTACATAGTCTTACTTTATACAATTACAGTTCAGCTCATATAATTCCATCTCTGCTCAATCAGCTTATTAACTGGTATAAGAGAGCTAGAGAAAAAACATGATTCATCCCAAATCATTCCAACCTATCCCATATATAGCCCAAAAAAAGTTTCGGCTCCCAACGGAAGTACAAGAGCTCGTATACCTTCATTGACATGTAGTACTGCGTAATTTTTCACATTCTTGCAAAAAGATTTCAAATTTACTGAGTTCTTTATGTTATCCGGTAATTTTTTATAAATATCTATCGCTGTAACAAGCAGTCCCTGCTTTCATCTGTTAGTTCTTGCAGATAAGATCCTCAGTCTATTTCTTGTTCTTGTATTATGGCCGTGGATGTCCTCATTTGTAGCAATACCTAGGTTAATCTTCATGCAGTTGTTCATGATCTTGTAGATAAATTTTGCATTTTCCATAAATATAATTTATCCCAGCGTAAGTTTTTCAGTGATCCTGTGAACCTCTTTAGTTGCAGTCAGAAATGGCAAACCATACAGCCCCTTGAGCGCTCTCTTGATCAACCTAGTTATCGTCTTTTTTGTCTGTTTAGCAGAGTGCTTTCAAATCAGTATCCCGTACCTTATTTTTGACATGACATGGGCATGGGCATATATAAAGCTAACTACCCGTTCATTTACCTTGACCCCTCCCCGAACAGCCCCAATCAAATGTAAGGTTTTTTTAATCACCGCGTCCACGTGTGGTTTCCACGATAATTCTTCATCGATTGACTCCGACGTTCTTCGTATCTCATCATTATCTATCTTAACCTCTATCGTAATACTTGGTTTTTTTTGTTTGAATATCATATATTTCGTTTCATTTCTTTTCATTAACTTTCAGTTTATTTCCTCTCGCCCACGTGGCTGCTCTGTCCAGGTCTCGATTTACCATATCTCCTAGTTGCTGTCTATTCTCTGCTCAACATATCAGATTAGTATCGTCTGAGTAATATATTGTATTTTCCTTTTATCCCGCCATTTCTGAGGTTATTTATATATGACAGGTATAGTGTTGATCCCAGTATGGAGCCCTGTGGGACTCCAGTTCTCATTACAATCGATGAGCTTATTGTACTATTAAGTTTTGTCCTAATTGTCGTATTGCGGAGATAACTTTCTATTAGTGTATTTGCCAGTCCCCTGATACCCATTTCCTCTAAATATCCCAGCAAAACTCCATGATACGATACAGTAGCGATTGCTTTGCTCATGTCTATAAATACCGCAGCTACATATCTGTTGCAATCAAGGTGGTTATTTATAGTGTTCATTGTTTCAATCAGTGCTGAATCTGTGCCACTATTTTTCTGAAATGCAAATTGGTTTTTGTCCAGTATTCCATTCCTTGTAATAAAGCTAGTTATTCTTTTGTCTAGTACTTTCTCGAATATTTTGGCTGATTAATGCAACAGATCTGTAGTTGTTCATATCTTCAGTGTCTCCGCCCGTACGTATAGGGACTGTGGTTGCTTCCTTTAGGCAATCCGGGAAAATTCCTCTCAACATTATTTCATTATCAAAGCAGAAAATTAGAGATTTTAAGAGATTAAAATCTAACATGAAATATTTGATTCTTTTCTTGTCTAATATAAAAAGAAAGTATGATAATTTGATATTAATGCACATTAGTCAATAAATGTAGAACTTATTGTAGTATATAATAAAAAATTAAATTAAAATTTTAAAAAAACCCCCGACACAAAAACCTGAGTTCCCTTTAAAAAGTAAAAAATAATAAAAAAAAACTCAATCTTAAAGTACCTAAGTATGTATTAATAATTCTAAAAAAAATACGTCGCGTTGGGGGACCGCTCCAAATTATTTATTATCTACAATTTTTTTTCATAAGTATCACATGCCTACCTATTTAGTCTTTTACCCAAGACTTATTATTATTTTTTGTGTTAAAGTTAAAG
>QYTT01081357.1:10092-27992 GCA_006980735.1 Dasypogon diadema
GGAAAATTATGTTGTCTGTAATCGAGTCACACAAACCTCATGCGGTACGCCCCAGCAGGAAAACTTGGAACCACTTACCAACAATGTACTTATATAACTACTTACCACGTAAGTCGTACTACTTATAAGTTTGATTTTGAAGAACTGCTTACAGAATGCAATCCGTAGAAGGCTGGCGAAAGGTATCATTCGAAAATCACTGGGCTTGAGTGAAAAATATCTCCCATAATCGTAAGATATTAAAGCGAGTCAGAGAACGCAATCATGGTGGGCTATTGCGCGTGAAATTCGTTCAGTGTTTTTGTGGCATTGGTGAATAATGCGTGAAATTTTCAAGTAGCAAATTTCGTAAATAGTGTAATAATAATGTTAATGAACACGGCGTGACATATGATAACAAGGCAAGTACAAAAGTCAACTTATAAATAAAAATGTTAATTGTTTATAACTCTTTAAAATTTTTTGTATTTCCAAATATATGAAACGAATCAGTTGTAGGGTGAGTAAGGGTTGATTAAATTTTGCAAACATGTTATATTTCCGTACAATATTTTCCCATATTTAAAATTTAGTTGCACGTGTGTATAATGCTTCCCCTTGTCACGTTGATGGGCTCTCATTGCTCACCTCAATTTTTAGAGAACCAGGACGAAAAATAATAATAAAAGGGTCTAGGGAAAACCCATTACATTAACATAAGTGCAAATTATTTAAAGAAAAACTGAGAAAACCTTGCAATATTCATACATAGCCCATACATAGCCCAATATGCAAGATATTTATTCTATTTTTATGAATCCAAAAAAAACATCAATTTTATTTTAATTTCTTTCATTAAATTAAATAATTATTTTCATTTATTCCGTGCATTATTTACACAGTAGAGTAATTGGTTTAACTTTTTATCAATCATCCGTTTAGCGTTCGGCGTTTGCTATTTTTTTCCTAATGAAAAAAGTATATTATCTTTGCGTCATGGTCACAATGCCAAAATATCTTCAAACCTCAATATAATAAACAACTCGATTTCTTATGCACTTTTTTTCATATAGGTGGTGGAGATTCAAAAAATTATAAAGCATGGAGGCCTTGAAAAAAATTTACATAGCTTGTTAAGCCATAATATTATTATGGCTTTCAATTACGATGGCACGCATAAAAAAGAGGGATTTAAGATGTATAGCGGAATTAACAATGTTTTATAGTAAGATCCATTATCAATTTATAACATTGTTTATATTTCTTAGGAGTCTTCAAGGATAATTGTCTTACAAAAGATAATTACGTTTTGCAATTAAAAAAGGCTTTTAAGTCTTACAAGGGACGATATTACAAAAGTAAATCAGACAAAAAAGATAGATCTCGGCTAAGTTGGACCACCCACGTCAGCTGAAGCAGGGCCATCCACATCAGAAGAAGCTGGACCTTCCACATTTGAAGAAGCTGAGCCATCAAAAGCATAGTTTTTAAGTTTATTTTTCGTTATGTTGTTTTAGGAACTAATCTTAAGATTTATTTTCTGTTTATTTTAAAAGATCTAGAATAAACGTTTATTTAAAAACCATCCAGGGCTCTTGATTTCCTCATACAGTTCTCTTTGCGAAAATGTGTAGCTTCCAATTCGATTCCGATGTCTTGAATAAAATATTAATTGATATTGGCATCAAAAACGTAACGTTTAGATATAATAAGAGTAAAATATTTTGTGTTTAATAATTTTGTTGTTAAAAGAGAAAACTTTCATTTCATTTTTCATAATTCCAGGATTATCTTGATATTTTCTTAATGTTTTCAAGGCTTTGATTTCGTTTAACAAGAATTTCGCAGGTATGAAAAAATTCTCTTGAAAACGCAATTAGTTCAATCGCAATCCATTTTTGATTTAATTAATTGCAATTATTACTTTATTGATTGTGATTAATGTTGCAATTAATTGATTGAAAAATGATTGACTAATGCCCAACACTATAGCATACGAAGCAATTTTTCGCACCTTCTGAGAGTTTATAAATTCTGCTGAGATATGTACTTATATAATGCATTTATTACCAGTAATTTTTCTAGGAATCACTTGTAAGTACTCTCATCTGTCATTACCTCATTTCCTTATATAAGTACTTGCATTTTGGCAAAAGAGCTTACCGCCTATGACATCGTCTTTAAAAATAAGCACTTGTATAAGGTACTTGGTAAGTACTTCCCCTTACTAGGAAGTAGTTTTTTAAGCACTTCTGTAAGCTTATCGGTCTTACTGGGGCGGTAAAATGCAATATGCAGGGATCACAAAAATTGAATGCGAGAATAACCGCGTCGCGCAGGTATATCGCTTCCAGTTGGTGTTGTCTCTGGACATGTATTATGTAACAACCTGAACTGTATTATGTAAGAACCTGAAAATAATTTATAAAAATTGTTTGGGTTGTGTGAAATAGATTTCCTACACAGTTTTAGATTCGTTACATTCACGTGACATAAGGCATTCAGGAGCAAACCACTTACGTAAATAACGAAATTCTTTTCTGCGTTGACACGTAGAGTATAAAACACATTGAATTTTAAAAAATATGTGGAAAATATTTACACATTGTTATCACGCTTCGTGAATGAGTTCTCTTCAAATTAATTTTAAATTGCATTTTTCCCTAAAAGTGTTGAAGAATTTGATGTTGTCGTTTTGGTATGCCTACGAAGAAGAAAATTCAGTGTATAAATTAAAAGAACTGCATAAAGTCTTCTAAATATTTTTCAACATCTTATATATCAGGTATGATATAAAACCTGTTCAAGATTGCATTTTCTGCGGTTGACTGCAATTTCTACGTGTGTGTATTTAACGTATAATATTTTATGAAAATATTGGTTACCCATTCTTATGGGAAATAATGCATTAATTTGTAATGCCGAAAGTAATCGATAAGCTATTATCTTCCTAGGACATCGCTATGTAATCTATTATATCGTGCGAAATATAAAGGATAGTAATCGATGATATGCATTACTTCCTCGATACTGAATCATTTCCTGCTGGATTGTGTAACTGGTTTTGTTTAGCTGCGTTAAAATCTTATGTGTACGATGCGGGCTAGAATTTTTGTGTGTGCACGAGGGAATTATGAAGTGAGCAAAGGAAATTATCAAGGGAGAAGCGACCATAACATGTTAAACTTTTTGTAGTCAAAAAATGGCGACTGATACACGTAGCTTGCCAACAATTATCGACAGATGGAATGATCGGTTAAATTAAATAACAATTTGAACTATTAGCAACATGTGACATGCTATTCCATCGAAAATTCCCGATCCAACGTCTTTCACTCCAAAATTCATTTTATCATTTTGTACCTATTTTTACAATATTAATCTATCGCTAATTAGTTTTTAATCTCACCAGAAATTACGATATCGAAAGTGAATAAGTCATGATAAATAAACACGTTTTACATTTGCTGTACATTTTGTATAGGCTATATTTCTCCGCAATTCAACTTTTGCAATATTATATTAAATCCGCTGAATGGAATATCAGCAAGTTAGGTACATTTAACTGCTAAAGCCAAACTACATTTAAATTCATTCCTCCGCTTCCATCATCGACTCAACTGCAAACATTAGGAAGCGTTAATTTATTTAAAATAAGCTGCTTCAACATATGAGCAATGTCACATTCGAGTATGTACACAACTCTCAAATGAAATTTACCTCTATTTTTTCGACTGATTTATATCTGGGAAATCCGTGATAAATTTTCAGGAACTTCTGTACTGTCTTTCACCACATCGTAATTGGCATCTACTTGGAAAATCACGTTCAACAAATATTTCTAGGGTAATTCCAGTTCAAATTGCCAAAAATATGAACGTGCCCAGGGGTATAATAGCAATGCAAATTAAAATGCTGTACGTATGCGTTCTTTTGGAGTTGAAATTTCGCCAGACCCTTAAAAGAAGAAATAACAGAGGAAGTGGTTGTGGAAAAGTTGACGATTTTCGGTTATGTGGGCATAAATCTAAAAACTGCATCGTCTTTAGTAAGCGTTTGCTGAGGATAGCTTATCACATCAAAAGAAAATGTGGTCTCCACCACTTATTTTCCGAATGGTTAAATTTCGCTGCTTAAATTTTGCTGTCACTTCCGACTGTTGCAGTTTTTTATCATACTCTTTGCATCCAACCGCTTCCGAAAATTTATGTGTTAAGCATGATGATACTTAATTATGATAATGGCATAGCCAACTGTGCCAGCATATGAAAAGCACCCAAAAGAAATGAAAGGTTCAGAGCAAACCTTGAGAGAAAAATTCGTTTCCAAAGTGAGGGAAAAATAGGTTTTTCTATCCACGTTTTTCATTATAAAATTTAATTAAGACGAACGTACCCTTCACAACGGAAAACATCTATCTATTCAATGAAATTGCTGTAGTTTTAAAATTATTCCACGTCTATAAATTAATAATAACAGCAGACCCAGATTTGAAATATTCTTTAAAAATTGCTTGCTTAACCGACCCACTAAACATCTCAGCCGGGTAACTTATTTAATTCTTGTTGAACTTTGCAACTGGATTTCGAACCACTCTATCTAAGATAAATTGGAAATTCAGTTCGAAAGAGCGGCGATAGACTTTTACATAGCAACTATTGAGAAGTCGTTCTATTAAGTATTATCTATATACAGGGTCCTTTTGTACATTCCACATTTACATTTAGTAAACTTACTCACCGACAAAATACTTCACACAAGCTCGTTCATGGACTAGGCTATATATGATATAAGCACAGTATTTAACATGGTCTCCACAAAATCCCGTCCGGTACGAGAATCCTCCAATGTTACCCACTTTGATGGAATAGAGACTTCAGTGGCAAAAGGTGTAATGCACGGAGACTATTTAATATAACAAGCTCAAATAGGACTGCGAAGATGGGGGTCAACTACACGGTATGCCTCAGGAAATACAAAAGTTTCGTATGAAAAGCAAAGCGCTAGACTTTGCAAATTATCATCAAACGATCCCGGTATTCTCTACTTCCCTTCTTTTCCAGAAGGGTGATGGATCCTAAACGGAGTCCAGTGAAGAAAACTTGGGGCTCTTGTTTGATACATATTTCCCTATAATTCGGTCACTGAAACCCTACTGGATGCTCTGATGGGATGGACCAACCAATCATTCGCAACATTTAAATCATTGGATATTGATGGAATTATATACTTATCATGTTATATAAAGCCAGGGAAACTCTCATTCCTGGGCTAGCGGTGATTTATATGAATTGCCTATATCACTTCTATGTCTCGTCTGGTTGGGAACAGGTCAGAATAATCTTAATTCCCAGAATAGGCGATCATGTAACTCCAAAGGGCTTTTGGTGTTCCTCACACCTTTCCTGATAAAAATCCTCGAAAGAATTCTCGCCGCAGTAACACCACTACATCAAAGACAAATCAGGCCAGACTGCATTGCATGACGTAGCAGGGACCTCAGAATACTCCTTATGTGCCTTTCCTTACATCAAAAGGGTCTCAACAGAGGCCATTCGAGGAGCCCTGATGACTCTAAACGTTGAATTATTTTATGTAACTGGAACGACACGACGCTAAAAGGACGAATGACTAAAACAGAATTGGACAATAGGAGTACAACAAGTTGAGTGAGCGAGGGCAACTCGCAATGAGGCGTTATCTTACCTAGGCTGTGGCTGCTGATTGTGGACTCAATTTCGGTCTTTCTGGATGTGGAAGAGATTAAGGCTGTGGCTTATGCTTACGGCCTATCTATCCTAGTCTCGAGTAAGTTTCTTTCGACTTTTAATAAAATGATGGAGAGAGCTATAAAAAAGATTCAAAGTAAGGCCAACAACTGAGAGCTGATTATCGACTCTTCAAAGATTGAGCACATTCTCTTTTCTAGTAGAGGAGTGATGCCTTTGCCTTACCTTTGGCCTTAAAAATGAAGCCCAATATCTGGGTTCAATCAAGTTAGGTTAAGTCAAGTTAGTTTGTGTTTTATTTCAGTAAGAAAACTTTTGGTAAAAGATGGTGTATATCCCCGCATCCCCATATTACTATGGGTAGAGTACTACTATAGATAGGGCACGGTGTTCTGGTTTGGTGGACTGTCTTAGAGAAGACCTTAAAAGCCTAAACTCTTACCAAGGTACAAAGAGCAGCCTGCACTTAACCCAACACCGACTGCAGCAATGGAGGTCATACTCTTTTGCCTCCATAACTAGACATCTATTGATAAACCATCGCTTCTAAAAGTGCCTCACCAGTCCTCCTTACAATGATTTCTGCAGTAGTAGTAGACGAAGTGCCTTCTCTGCGAATGCCCTGGTTTGGACAGACGAAGGAAAACCCCTTTAGGTGGTTATTTCTTTGGACTAATGGAAGACCTAGTAGGCAAGGAATTAAATGAAATGGGATAGGTTCCTCAACTCTAGTGGCTGGTTCTAGTCTTCCCCTTGCCCTTTAATTGATTAATGAGATTCCATATTATATAGTAGCACAATGGACTATTTTCTGAATGGCCGTAATTCTACCCTAACCTAACACATATACAAAAGAAATTCTGAAAAAATATCAACCCTTGCAATATACCATTATCATTTCCAACTAATGCGATTTTTACAGGAGCTTAACCATATCTACGATTATTTCTCTACAGAGCTTGCAACTTAAACGATATCCTTGCCACTTAATAACCCTCGAAGTTTCCCATTCCGTCTCGAACTCCACCACAAATATAATAAGCCCCAAGGCTATCAACTCAAATATGTCACATACACGATGAGTATTTAAAGAGATCAGAGAAAATTTCGATCTTATAATGAAAATCCTGTGGACTGTTGAGGCAAAATGTATCTACGTGAATGTCTTGATGAAACTCTACCTGCCAAGATTTAGCATTACATGCTAATGGATTGACTTCGTGGACTTCGGAAGGAATATGCGACTTATGACTACTTTTAGTTTGAATCACAAAATTAATTAAAATTTGTAAAGATAACTAAATTCTAACTATGATCGCAAAAGTGTAATCGCTGATAGATTTCGAAGAACTTTGATGGGTCTGTATAGTAAAAAATGTTTAAAAGATGAACATAATAACAATCCGTCTAAATAAATTAAAACTGTCCAAATAAATTAATAAATCCATTTAATAAAAAAATAACAGAAATATATTGCTCAACATTATATACAATACTAAATAACTAAACTAATTTATTCCAGTGGCAGAGGTTCATGGAGCCAACTTCGACTGCCACCTTCTGCAAAATCGGAAGCAGCATGGTCTACTCCATTTAAAATCCACTTAGTGGTTAACAAGCCTTCAACACCAACAGGTCCTCTGGCATGTATCCTGGCTGTGGATATACCAACTTCAGCACCAAGACCAAATCTGAATCCATCTGCAAATCTAGAGCTCGCATTATGAAAGACACATGCACTATCAACTTGGCCCTGGAAAACTCGGGCAGCATTTTCTGAAAGTATTTCAGGTATAATAAAATTTAAAAAGTAATGAAAAAGTATTGTTCGCGAAATGGTACCATTTTCAGTTACGATTACATCGGTGTGTCCACTGCCAAAGGTGTGAATATGTTCAATAGCATCATCCAGATTTCTGACAACCTCAATGCAGCACTCAAGGGAACCATACTCATGTTTAAGACTCTTTGCAGGCGGTGGCCCAAATGTAAGTATTTGATTTAGTTTAGGTCCCGAGTAAATCTTGACTCCCTCTCTTTTAAGCATGTTGCATACTTCGTTAAAGAACTCTCCAGAAATTAAATCTTCGTGGATGAGTAAAGTTTCCATTGCATTGCATGCTATTAATTAAAAGTTATAGCCAATTTAAATCGAGCGCTAATAATTAAATTACCTGCAGGATAGTCACATTTAGAGTCCCTTATGATTTTCAAAGCCTTATGAAAGTCTGCATCTTTGTCCACATAAACGTGACACACTCCCTCAGCATGACCAAGAACAGGTATGTGCACTGATTGCGACTGAATACTACGTACGAGTTCTGTTGAACCTCTGGGTATAATTAGGTCAATGTGGTCTTCCATAGAAAGCAGGTCACTGATTTCCTCCCGAGTTGAAACCTGAGAAAACATAAAAGATACCCATAGTGCCTCCGGATTTTAAGACTTAAACGAAATGATACTGCCAAACTTGTTTAGATTACTAATCTTTGAAAAATGTATTGCCCATGGAAATCCTCCCTGAAATTGGAAATCGGCAATATCTGCTCAGACATAAGTGGAAGCTTTCAACGTTATCGTTAATATTTTATTTCTTATCTGACAGAGAGCGTGAGAAATGGGGCATCCTTTTTATGTTCAAAAACATATTTTTTACCCAGCTTAAAAGTTCCAAATCAAGAGATTTAACAATGTTGAAATTTCTTTAGTTTGAAAGTGGAATCACCATTGAATATTTGGCTACCAGAATAAGCAGCTCCATATATAGGTTGATATAAAAATTCCAGCTCCCAGCTCCCCTGCAGGCAAATCCCGCACAGAGGAAAAAATCTGAAAGATTAAAATCCAGAAAGATTATTCAATTTGCTCCATCTCAACTGAATATTTTGAAGCTATCGTCACTTATCAGTATCGTTCTCTTTCGAATCCGCCAATCATTCAAGGGACAGCATAAAATTAAGGATACTCCGGGATTAGTCTTAAAAGGCTGTTCGAAAATTCTTTGGTGTCGCCAAAAGATGGAGTCACCAATACAAAATTGCCATCATTTTTGACAAGAACAATATTTTAAGCCTCCATATTTTAATTTTAATATGTCAATTAGTTTTTCTTTAATAAATCTTAAAAGGAAGTAACTTTTGTTTTTCTTAATAAATCTTTTGGAACTTTGTTGTTGTTTTCGTTATGAAAGACTGTCAAGAGACTGGTATACAATTTTGTCATTTGCCTGATCTTTGCAGTGTTAGGAAATTGTTAGGGAGTTTTGTTTCACAGTAGTGTTCAACATAATAAATCGTTCTATTGGGCTTTGTTATCGTTTTCGCTACTGAAGGTGGCAAAAGGGTCGGCTTATCGATAACTTTACGCCTTCTTGGACAAATTTGTCATTTGCTAACCTTAAATCCAATAATTAAGTAAAATTTTACAGCATTGTCGATGTATTCGTTCTTAGGCTTTGCAATCGCCTGCGTCCTGTAGAGCCAACAAAAACTCCACGAAGAAAACGTAAATCCACTACATCTGAGATGGCGGCCCCTATTTCTATTACAAAGGAACAATTTACTCAATTCCTGGAGTTGGTTGGAGAGAGAAGTTCCCATATGGTAGAATCATTTATTGGCACAATAAATATCTATAAAGAAGTGGAAAACATTAGCGAAAAAGATGCCATAATATAGGTTTGACCTTGTTGCTCCAAGGGGAGACATCGACATGGTGACAAGGTGTGAAGGATTCAGTGAAATCATGGGGCAAAATAATTATTTTGGTCAGAAATGCCTTTGCGCCTTCGAACCCGACACACCAGGTTTACTCTGAATTATGTTCAAGTAAACAGGAAATGAGGATACCAACGGACATCTTTGTTTGTCAGAAACAAGCATTACTCTCTAAATTGCCAGAAAATCGGCACGATGAGGCGACACAAATTCACCTTGTCAATGGGTTATTAAATTTGAAAATTCCGGCAAGAATTCCAAGAGACAATGTGTCTACATTTGACGAGTTATTAAAGAAAGCTCGCGAGGTAGAGTCCATAGACTCTGAAAGATACTTCAAATCTACCGCCATTAAAGAGCAAACTACCAATACAGGCAAAAAATTACGCTGTAGTTTTTGCAAATTTGGGGGTCATGCGGTAGGAGACTGTCGTAAACGAGCAACTGCGAATGCCTCATATAAATCAGTAAAGTAGGATGTAAAAGTGAATTCATCCCAATACCGTCTACTTCAAAGCCTACTCAGAGTCAGACACCATTCCTAGATTCGTATTTAGACTGTGACACCTCACCTATTTTAGGTGATAAAAATGTTGACTACTCAAATGCAGAACCTCCGTGGAAGGTGATTAAGCTGGAAACACCTCCCCGTAGGGAAGCACAAATAAAGAATGGCCAATATGATCCTTCGGTAATCTCAGACATCTTTAGAGATTCCATACCACCTGGAATGACAACACCAAAAAAGGAGCCGAGGACAGGACTTTTACTAAATTCTTTTACTAATTTCTAATTTTACTAATTTCTCCGCCCTTTAGGACTCAGGTTGTTCTCAATTCCACTGATATTAAGATGAGATCCGACGAGGCTATGGAAGTAAGTCCTAAAGATAAAGAGGAATTAAACCAACTGTTGATTGAAAATAGATATGTTTTTGAAGGATCGTTAGAAACCACCCCATATGTGGACCACCGAATAGAGAAGGGTGGTCATGGACCTACGGCAGTACCGATAAAAACAGATTTTTATTGTTGAAGATACAACCACTCGTTGGATGGGGTTATTCGCTCTTAGTGAAGCTACTGCAGAAAACTGTGCCAAGGTACTATTAAATGAAATAATGCTAAAACACTCCAAGAAGAATTATCAGTGAAAATGGAACACAATTTATTTCGGCAGTGGCACAAAAGCTTACGTATTGCTTTGAAATCGAGCAAATAGTAACACCAGTGTATCATCCCGAGGCTAATCCTGTACAGAGGAAGAACAGAGATCTAAAAACACAACTCGGCATACTCATGGGAAACAAGCATTATCACTGGTCGAACAAACTATCGGCAATAAGATTCGCGACGAACACAGCACAGTGTGAAAGTACGGATTACATCGCAGCTTACCATACCTTTGGTCGTGAACTCATGATGCCGGACGAAGTGCATCACGATTTACGAGCCATCGTGAAAGCGGAGACTTTTCACCAGATAAAACCGAAACTGCTACAACTCGCGACAATCTTGCAGGAGGCAAGAGAGCAAATGGAAAAGATGCACAATCATAAAGAAGAAAGTAATGATAGTCTTTTCTTATCATTATAGAATATGCATTCCAAATAGGGGAGAAAATCTGGGTCCAAACCCACACCTACAGCAAGGCCAAACAAGCTTTTTCATCTAAATTGGGGCCATGACGAGATGGACCCTATTTAATTTTGCGGGAAAAAGGAGCTGAAGTAGCAATACTAGAAAAACCAGAGGAACCAGCCGGATTGTATCATGCGACTGCACTCTTTTCTTACAAGGAGCCTATCTAATAGAAAACCGACACGCTTCCTTCTCCAGTGGTACCAATTAAAAGACGAGGACGGCCTTAGGGTTCCAGCACTAAGGCGTGTGCTAAGGATACTGACGCCTCATCGAGGCGATCACAGTGCCAGAGGGGTATAGTCATCCCCACCATCGAGCACCAGGGTATAAAAATAGCGACCCAACCATCAAGAAGGGCTTTTTGTACATCTGGCTTTCGTCAGGTTATAATCTTCCAGGGTTCATTCCTCATCATTCTTGAATAAAGTTTTTTATGTTAATACGACATTAATTAATACGACATTAATGGCGACATTGTTTTTCGATGAAAAAAGAAGCTTGACGCTGTACCACAATTAATTGTTCACATAAAAATTTAGCGATGTTAAGTTTAAAAATTGAAGAATGAAATTTAGATAGTTTTTTGCTCTCAATATTTTCAGTTACTCTTCCCTTTCTTCGAGATGTTCCGATCTCTTTTGATTTATGAGGAGCTGTGCGTTCGAGATAAGTGATTTGCTCTGTATCCTTTTCCGCCGCGCAAATTTATTTTCTTGGGGACCAATGATAATCCACATGACCTTGATATTATCTAAAATAACTTATATCTTTTTCAACAGCATTTTGAGTATCATGATAATATTCGCTCTGTACAAGTATCATGAAATATCTACACACATTCATTTTATAAAAACTTTCATTAGTTTGAGGAAAATAAATAGCAAGTAAAGTTTATTCCGTCAATATTATTGAACTAAATTGAATTGTAGAGATGACGTATATATACATCCCTTAAATATATTCTATACTGATATTGGATGGCCTATGTGCCTAAATATTTCTTATAAAAATATAATAAAACACGATAAAGCCAACTTCAGGAAAACCATTATAAAAGAATAAATGCCTACTACACAGAGTCTACCTACATATGATATGGCATCTGTTTAAAAAAAAATAGCCCAGATTATTGGCTATTGAAGTTAGTAACTAAAATTATATGCTTATCTAGTAAACAAAAATAACAAAAGGTTGAATTAAAATTTCTCCAAAAAAATTAAAATATCCGAATTTAGCGGCATATTACTGTTATAGTTAAGCTAATGTCTTCGGAATTATCCTACATAATGTAGGTACCTGTTCCATGAGTTGCAGCGATTTCTCTTTAAAGCATAAGAACTGAACATGCTAAACAAACTGTTGCATTTTTTCACTAAATTGTAATTTTTTTTAAGGTATTGCCTAAACTCAGGGGACAACCGTATGATACACACAGCACAGCTTATCGGAAGGAAATTAGGGAAGAGGATATTGGGAAATTTTAACCTGACAAATGTTGCAAGTAAGCCACACAATTTTAGGTATGAAATTTTTACTGTACAATATCCCAGTGACTTCACAAGTACAATTATTGTCAATAGAATTGCCTCAACGACTGGTAACCAGATAAATCGCCGTGTCCTGTGCGGGATTCGAACCCACGCCAACAGAGAAAATCTGTATACGTGCATCTCAGCTCGCTCGATCACCGGCGTGGGTTGATATTAAAATTACGCAAATAGAAGTTAAAAGATAATGAAGGCAACATTTCAATAAGGGTCAATGTTCAAACTTTCCACCTGGACATGATCAAGCATGGCTTCTGCTTTCATTAAAAGGAAGTTCAAAAAGTTCCCAAAAATCTTATATAAATCTCAACTTTTGCAAATACTTCTTGCCTGAAAAGATACAAAATATTTTTCCAAGCCGGCATAACTTTTTAAATTCTTTTGAGACTTTCTTAGAAACACATGATCGGGTATGCACCTTACATATGGCAAAGTATCCTTCTATGAGGGAAAACATAAAGAAATTTCTCGAAAACTGAAAGTCGTACATTGAGGCTGGAAGCTTAAGAGCCATAAGAACCATACCTACATCCCCTGACAAAATCTGGGAAAAATTCTAAACATAAATTCAACACATTTACTCAAAAAGCGTATAAAATAAATTACTGAAAAATCTCAAAAACTTTTCTCCTTTCACCCAGGCATATTTAAAGTTTCACTGATTTTTCGCATGAGTTGGAAAAGCTGCATAAATTCACGTTGAACTAAAATATCAAATCGACCATAATAAATGGGTCTCACACCACAAGTGCATTAACTTTACTAATTCCTGCATTTTGGTTTTGGTTGCATAATTTCCCATTGGCTTATGTAACTGAACGATATATGTACACATAACCGGGACTTACCAAAGATATTGCACTAGAAGCTCCTACACCAGAAAGTGACTCCTTCACCAGCTCCATGAGGGCTCTGTTGCTGTAAGCTGCTTCTTTTCCACCTTTGAGCAGCAAACCATTTGCGGATGCCATGGCCAAGGCAGCCACTTGAGGTAACGAATCTGGTCTAGACTCGAAAATTACCAATAATACCCCAATTGGAACCGTCACTTGTTTCAGTTCCAGGTTGTCTGCTAATCTTGTCCGCCGCAGCACCCGGCCCACATTCTGCAACATGGGAGTAAAAGGAAATTAGAAAACTGAACATCTACTGCTGAAATTAAATGAAGGTATATTTAAAAATTTCGTACTTGGCAGGTATGATTGGAAAAGTTTCGATTAGTTGTGAAATTTCATTTGTCGCAAAACGAAAGTTGTCTTCGAAATGTTTTAAACTTCATTCTACCGAAAGTGTCGTCTTAAGTATCACCTGAGACGCCATTAGAACATCTCAGATTACCTTCATCTCAAGGAGCAACTTGAGCCCCTAACATTCAACTTTACATTAAACGTTAAATTTATTTTTATCGAACTTTGTTGGTGTTTAGGAGAGCGGCATTAAGCGATATTAAAATTTCAATTTCACTGCAAGCAAGTTTTATGGTCGCAGAAGAACAATTTCCGTTAATAAGTTCTTTTAAGCTGTAGTAGGATGTTGCGAAAACTTGGATCGAGTTAGGTAAAAACTCCTTAAAACTCCATTAACAACAAACTTGTGACGAAAATTAAATGAAAACGTTGTACGAAATAGCTTTCCCCCATACACAGGAGCAGAACCATTCTTCATTTTCATTTTTAAAACATGGCATTATCCTCATTCAATAGATTGAACCAAACATCCAATTTAACAGAACTTTCCTCTAGATGTTGCGTCATATAGTCGTACCGAAGCAACCGCGATATTTATAAAATGCAGTTTTCCAGTGAGTGAATATTAGATGTGCTCTCCATCTACCAAGATATTACCTTATGACTTGAGTCTGCAATTTGTTTTAATCCAGTGGAAAGACTTCTTAACTTCGCTGGATTTAAAGAAAGGCGAGAGAGAAGAGGTTTCGCCAATCCACTTTTCTGAGCTTCTGTCAAATCCTGTGTATTTGCATCCAAAATGAATGACTCCCTCGAAATTAATAAATCGGCCAAGGTATGAACTGCTGTGGCACGTTGTTCAGGACTAAGAGCTTGCAGCAATCGACTTCCAGATCGTGCTGAAAATGGAATAATAATTCTTATAACAATCTGTTCATTGCTATAAATTGTACCATTTTCTGCCAAAGTTTCGACGGGTGTTCCAGAGCCTTCCGCAGAATCAGTAAAGAATGTACCAAGCTTACGGCCTCCAATGATACTTTTTATAGCCTTTTCCTGCATTCCATTACATATCACAACACTGACTCCTCTCTCAAGTGCCCACGTCGCTGCCTTCACCTTTGAGTCCATGCCACCTGTACCAACCTGGAATACATTTAAAACTTTTCCAATTAACTACACATTCTTCTTTGGTATTTATCCTTACCTTTGACTTCTTGCCGAATTGTATTGTTCGAATGTCATTGGAAGTGTAGGTGTGCATCAATTTTGCACCATCTTCCCACGGTGGTTTGTTGTATATTCCGTCAACATCCGACATTAGAATTAAAAGATCGGCTTGAACTTCTGCTGCCAACATAGCAGCTAAGCTGTCGTTGTCTTTTATGCTAATGCCCTAAAAGATATTACAATAAAATTCGACTCTACCAAAGCCTTCGAAACTAAAAGTCATGCACAAGAAGAAGAGCGACAACATTGAGCTCTTTTTTTATGAATGCTTTAAGATAGGCGAATTTGGTTTGGGCTTATATACTTCGTCAGCCCAAATTCTCCTATCTTAAAGCATTCATAAAAAAAGAGCTCAATGTTGTCGCTCTTCTTCTTGTGCATGACTTGTAGTTTTGAAGCTATTGATTTTACTAAGCCATTTGCAAGTATGTATCCGTCTCATATATATTCATTTTTATAGTCATTGATAGCCTTTGGGTGCTTGTGGTGCTTCGGTCGCGGGTTGGAATACCGTCGGTCTTTTGGCCTTTCTGCCAATAACAAACTAATTAAAAGAAGCCGTTGGGCTTAAGAACAACTAAGTTATGCGAAATTCCTTCCATAATCAGCAGTTTAACTCCAACATTTGTCAAGAAACAGATTGCATGCCTCAATTTTATTCAACGCATTTACTTATGAGTTCTTCACGAGCACTAATACAAATAAATACGAGCTAAAATGACTTGACTTATAAGACACTATGGAGAAACATCGACTAAGATGCTTCACTGCTTTATACAAGAAAAGTTGTATATTCTTGTGCTCTAGGAACCCTGGATCCACAAACGTGCATGGTAGGACTGATTCAATATCTAGAATCAGAGGAGGGGATCCGGATCAGGACATGTGCTATGATAAGACATGGGGCGTAGATGATTTTATTGCCGTATCTGTGCACGCCGTATCTTACCCTGGTGAATGTGGGTACGGACTTTCGTGGCTTCCAGACAATAGCCATTAACGAGCCGCTTTCCAAAGTTGGAAAATCAGCGTAAACATGTGGAAGACACAAACAGAATTCTAATGGAAACACACTTTCAACCTTGAACCGTAGGTAATTGCATAGCCACGAGATTGACCGAAATACTCTGGAAAAAAACTGTGCCTTTGGAAGGAGTGAAAAGAGTCACCCTCCAAATCTCTGAGTCTCGCGGATTTGGAGAATACTGAGATTCATTCTGAGATCCGATTCACGTGAAAAATGGTTCACATTTCAGAAGTCCTGTTCTGATATTCGTCTAGTGAGAATGTCTTACATGTTCCCTTTGTCATGTGGAACTCTGAGTAAAACCTATTCTAATATTCGTCTGAGGTGGATATTTTCAGTATGTGGTGAATAATTCGTTCACGACACTTTTTCGAGTGAAAGATCATTTTGTGAGTTATGTATGAAAAAGTAAGACGAAAAATGACAAGCCGTTAATTTCACATTATTTGGCACGGAATTTGTGCCAATAGAAGAAAAAAGTCTTTCTTCTATTTTCCCTAGAGTG
The DNA here is from genome assembly GCA_006980735.1 of Dasypogon diadema. Lineage (NCBI taxonomy): Eukaryota > Metazoa > Arthropoda > Insecta > Diptera > Asilidae > Dasypogon > Dasypogon diadema. The sequence continues at coordinate 26,656 of QYTT01081357.1, forward strand.
AACCTAAATTTTTTTTTAATTTTATAAGATGAACGAAACCTGTGTGAAGAAAAAATTTCAAATGAATCATAAAGTTTGAATTTCAAATATTAAAACACACCAACAGCTCACTGTTCATTTCTATCCCTTACTTTCCGACGTCTCACTATCGTCGCTTGAACCATAACCATAACTCGAAACTCGACATTTTTAAAGACTGATTTTTAATTATTAAGCAGCTTAAACCGATGACGTTTTTTATTTTGAGAGTTTTAATTTCAGATGTTGCAACATTGAAACATTTTGTTTCGAATCACGTGATTCTCGGAATTGGTGTATTCCAATAAATTGGAAGTTACGTAGAAATACTTTTTCACGTGTGTCGGATCTGAGAATAGACCCCCTGGTAAATTTTCATCCAAATCCCCGACACGATAGCTGCAGCCTTCGTTTGTAAGCCACCGATGCCTAAGCCACGTCTGTTTTTTCCAAAGAAATAAGAACTAATGAAAGGCTCATAATATGTATGTGAATGATGCATCTTTTTCGATGCCAAAGGAAGGGAGCTGGAAGGGGCGGTATGATTTAGTCAGCAAGAAGAAGATACTTTAACCGACATTGGAAAATCGTTACGTTAGCAAAAGTTATTAAAACTGAGTAAATCGTATGAGGTAAGACAATAAACGTGATGAGGAATAAAAAGCTGTCGTTTTCTTTTTGCTAAAAATTTTTTCATTTTATGTAGGGATGCCGTAGGAATAAAATTTCCTTGGGGGCAATTAAACTTAAAAAGTTTTTTTGATCCCCAGTTCCCAGTAAGTAAAAAATAAGACTACTACAGGTATGGCTCCTTCCTTTAGTTATTATTTCTTTGGCTTTATCCTTGCCATCGGAAGATAAAAACTGGTTTAGCAGAGGACAAGGTCCGGGGTCCAGCGTAAAACAAATACTGATTAAAAAAAAATGTCGTCTATTATCGCACATTTACGTTTCGAAATTTCTTAGTAAATGACATTTACTGTACTCATCAGTTACACCAGTTAACTTATTAATTTTCTTCTTTCAATATTTTCGCATCAGGTCTTATTTAAAACAATGATTTTTAATCAAAACAACGCAGCATTAAGGAATCATGTCTTCATTATCATTACGGCTCCGCGATAAAATACGTCTATTTCTTGAAATCTTATTCTCAATTTAAAATAAGGGGTGCAACGTGCGGTACTCGACGTTAATGAAATCAATTTGCAAACTAATAATTCTGATTGTCAGAAAATAACTAAATCACGGCGCTGTAATTACCTTTTTAGATCCAGCTGGGGTAACTTCCTCATCTACGATGAACATTGGGGGTGAGA
>QYTT01081359.1:0-21543 GCA_006980735.1 Dasypogon diadema
AAAAAAAAGATTTATGTAGAGTAGAGCTCGGTAGCCGTACAGAGCGCAGAGCTCTGCACTGAACCAGGTATATTTGCTTAATGCGGAACTATGGAGATAATGGGCTATTTTGGAATCATCATTAGGGTACATCTCCGGACAGCTATAGATTTTAAACTTGATGCTTTACTGTTTACTTTGGGTATGGCAGTGTGCAAGTTTGTTCAAGGAGCTGCAATCTGAGATCGCATCTGTTCGTGTTTCGCAGCCACGTTTTATCTAATTAACTGACTCCGCTATATACGGCTTCGTTTTCAGGATGATTTCCGTCTGCATTCATAATTAAGGAAGAAGAAGAATTTAGAATGTAGTGGTAAATGATACATGATACTAATTTGAAAGTTTAGCTCTAAAGTTTTGCTGATGCTTGGAAATTATAGTACAAATTTAATTGGAGCACGGCAACGTTTCGGACGGACAGTGTAACTAAATTAATAAACTTAATACCCTCTGACTTTCTTCTCTGGGAAACGTGGCTTCTTTCTGTTTTTGGAACCAGTAATTAGTCTGAAGCAAAAAATAGATACCCTTTAGGTAGAAATGAAAGTGGTTAAATATCTAACAAGCGAACGCTCATGTTGTTATAGCTTGGAAGAGTTCGAAAGGATGCAACTCACTATCGCAACCAGAACAGCCGAACCGAAACAACTTGATCTAGAAGCACGTCCGATATTCAAGGTGAGGTAGATAATGCGACTCCGAAAGATGCAAAGTTATCGGCCGAACCCATGGATGAACAACCTATGCAGATGGGACAGAATAAATAGACTGGACTGAATCAAGAAGAAGAGCAAAGACTGCTTGGGCGGCTGGGTTGGATTAGGGGACATTTAAAGGTACCGCGAAGGGCACGAAAAAGCCGAGAAGTTAGTAATACAAATTGTGTGAACCGTTCGAGGCTACAGAAATAGTAAATTTCATTCAATCTGGCTCAGTTAGATGGATGGTTCCCACCAGTCTAAAATAAACAATCACAAGATGTCTAAATTTGTCGTGAAGAAAAATCCGGAGAATAATCGGAAACACTCGAAATCCCCACATGAGAAGCCGATGATATTGATGATGATATCAAATGTAAGTTACCTACTTGCATCGAAAGGAAACCATATTATTCAGCTTATCATATCATACAATATGGAATTTGATGTCGCAATTTTAATAAAGTATTCAAGGCTTGTGATCCACGATCCAAATACTCTCATACAATTCCCAACTGAATCTATACAATCATAATTACGAAATTTAAACCATATTTGCTCTTAAACGTATAAATGTACCAGGCTTCCGTTAATTACTACCTTTTCGAGTTAAATTGCTATCATTAACACTTCGCAATCGACGCAAGCTAAACAACTACCAAATGCCATTTCGATATCTCTAGAATTGACCGGAACGACAGCTAAATAGACTCAATTATGACATGGCTTTCTTGGTGCCTTTCCAATCAAATATTTAAGGGCAATTTTATTCGAAAAACAGAAGTTGACTGCACACAAGAAGCCACCAAACAAAAGCGCAATGAAATAAACAGGAGAAGTGTTCTCTCCACTTGGAACACTACTAAACATTTTGTGCTCGGAAGTATGGACGAGCACAAGCCATTAGATGAAAAATACCGCAACGAACTAACTCCATCCAAGTAAGGAGAAGAAAAATAAAAATAAATCGGTATGACTTGATTCAGAACAGAACAGAACCACTAGGATCCCCTGATCCTGGAGTCATAACAATCCAGGAACTAACCGTATGTCCTGACCGACCAAGAATGGGCCCGACTGTAGTTCAAGGGATTTTATTGTTGCCGCAAGCTTCGAAATATCCCCAGCATACCGGTGTACCCTTTGTTGAGTCCTTTTAATTTCACTTCATTGTGTCCCAAGTTGTTAAATGACTTTCCACCGCTTCGTTCAGTTGACGTGTCGTATCTGGTCAGGAGCTGGGAACGAAAACAAAAGGTTCGACTATATGAAAGTACACAAATCTGGTTGTGGGGCATGTGTGGTTCCTTCATTTATTGGAGCCACATAAATTTCCGCCAACTTTAGTAGGATGCAATTAAACTTATTTTGAATTTACACATTTTAGGTTCAGGACGGGATTAAAATGAGTGTGACAAACCATGAATGACGTAGACACTGTAGGGGGTCTTTTTAAAGCAGTTCGGATGTAAAAGATTATACAAATTGGGTGGCACATCTGCAGAATGAAATAAAGCACAGGCTTTATTGAGATGTTCTATGGTTTTCTTTTGTATTTTTACATAAAGTCCATTTCATGACGTTCATTATTTTAATGCAATATTCATGAACCGTATTATTTTTACTCAATTCTCCACAGCTAATCCAGCTTATTACCTGTTCATAAAATCCAAACCAGACAAATAACTTGTTAGAAGAATTCTGCAATTCTTTCCCCCAAAGTGGTTCTTCGGTAGCATTAAAACCTTTTTTCATTCCTTTACAATAAATAATAGAAATATTGAATCATTTTGAAGTACTGAAAACATTGCAAGAAAATTGCCCCCGAATTAGTTGTCAGTGAAACTTTTAATCATCGATGAAACATTCATGCCTGATTTCACTCGTGAATACATAAATTCACGATAAACTCTTGTACATTTTCATACATCGAATTGCTATACACTCCTTCTTGAAATTAATTTCAGTTGTAATGAAAGTAAAGAGTGAGCAAAATAAATCCCATCTTTAATGCTGAGTCTCTGAAGCACACATTTAACATGTGCACGTGCCAAAAGTATCAATTTAAAGTTGGTCTGTATTTTCAATCTGCGTTTAACAGTAGGCAGCGTTGATAAATTGAAATGTATATACACAATTGACAGTTACACCTGCATTTCAGTTAGGACACCTGGGCAAAATTGAATCATTTGATGATGATTTCGATGCTCTCAACATAATCAGCTCTTCTGGAACATAGACGTATACTTTCCTCGTCATCGTATCTGCTATACTCACATCAACAGCTGCAAAAACATATCTTTTACTGTTATCTATCGAGGAGTCAAAAATTTCTCAAACTCAAGATTAATTTTTTACTAAAAAACTAACTGACATTATATTGCATTACCTACATCTCCGTCCTAAAATTACTCCAGAAAAATTTTCATCTGTGTTCTTAGAAAAGAAATTCAATATAACACGTGTAGCTTCCGTAATCTCACCTGCATCAAATGCAATCATGCCAAGGTAGGATTGCCTTTGGGCGGAAGTAATTACTCTTGAGTAGCAGCACAAGTAGTACCTGCTCTACAATTTCGTGGCAAGTTCAAAACTACTCCCAATACCGGAAGGTGCTCTTATGTATAATAACGGAATCCTGTGCAACATGTTATTGTCTCCTTGGCTTACACATTCAATTTCGATAGATTTCCAAGATCCTACTATGCTCCAGCTCTCAAGATATTTATTATGTGGATATCTCCAGACGCAAACGAATGTCCTTAAAGCAAACACATTTACAGAAGCTACAACAGAATGTAAACAGCGTCTGTAGAGTTTGGGGTGCACAGTACAGGAGCTGTGCCGGGGGTGACTTAGAGATGGCATATACTATAAAAACGAGGAGAGAGGAAAATAAAACAGAACTGAAAAGAAAACGTGCCAAAAGGCCAACACTCCCGTATATTAGAAACGTGCTGTATCTAGAAATTTGATATTGTTAACCAGAGATCCAGAAAATAAAAAATGACTTCCAGGGACGAGGCTACGTTCTCGCCGTCTGAGGTGGGTGAGCCGAATGCAGGGTGTAGAATTTGGCGGTGTTGTATATCTGCCTGGTTCATTGGTGTACAATTCAGGCATCCTCTTCTAGCACGTATCCGGGAACTAAGAGCAGAATCCGGGATTAGTCACAGGGGAGATGGACCTGACCATCGTACCTCCTGTCAGGAAGGTACCAAGTAATTTGTTAGTTCTTGGTATTCGTGCAATTGACCAAACTGGATAAATCTGATCCATGCTATATCGAACTCGTTTCAGTTTTATAGTGTGGACGTGTTGCATTTACGTATTGCCCTCAATTACAATCGAGACGAGGAAAAAGCTATTATAAAAGTTTTAGTCAAAGTTTTTAAAGACGCCGAGAGGAGAATTCATTACTTGGCTGGATTGGAAGCAGTTAAAAGAGGATTGAACAGTTTTAGTCGAACGGTGAAATTAATGAACTTTGTCGGATACATTCCATCCTCACGTAACATTACATACAGATTGATTCGTGTTCGAACGGGATGTGCAGCTGCATCCAGTAAGCTCCAAATTAACTTAGCTTTGACGCTTAAAATGAAATTTAAATATTTATTCCTTAAGAGTAGGTACCGAGACTTTTAGAGATCCCGAAGGAGGAATATTCCTTTTCTCCTTTCAACTTTCAAGTGCTTTCTTAGATTGATATCCTTTTCGACATCACTGGGGCATGGTCATAAGTATATCCAATGTAGCGTGCCATTCAATAATCAACACCCCGACAAATATTTAGCAAGTCATACACCTCTCTTTTGCGATATGCAGACGAATAAAAGCACTAAAATGTTCTTGAAGGGCTCACCAACTTATTGTCTTTTAGAATTGAGCTAACGAATGAAATTAAGAAAACTTTAAAAGACGTTCCTTTACTTGAACCCTCTATGGATCCTCACTAGCCCCTCCATGAAGTTCCCTTCGCCTTTCTTATGGGACTTTTGTATTTCCTGAGGTTTGTCTTGTAGTTGGCCCAATTCTTCGGAGTCCTGTTTGACTTTGTTTTATTAAATAGTCTCCATGCATTCCGCCTTTGGTCACTTAAGTCCTTATTCCATCAGACAGGATTTTGTAGAAGCGATGTTAAATGCTGCGGTTATTTCATTTACAGCCTCATCTATCGATGAGTCAGGGGGTGCTTTCTACCCTTCCAAGAGAGCTTGCTAAATTTACACCAATCTATTCTCACTGGCTTTCTTCGCCGTTTAAAAGATTAAAGCGATGCTTTCCTATTGAAAATGATCCAGCAATTACCTCTTGTTGGTAACTCTCCGATTTGCCTAGAGGTCGCAAATAGAAAAGTTTCATTCCATTCAGTGATGAATATTACCTCTAGGATATCTTCTCGTCGTGATGATGGTGGATCATCCCTATTACAGATAATTAGATTTGATGTTAAGATGAAATTAAATAAGGACTCACCCCATTCATTAATATTGATTCTGTCTGGCTACGGCCCTGACCTGACCCCTTGACTGCAAGTTGAATTTGGTTTTGGTAACTTGGTTCATAAATTTGAGTGCATTATTTACGAAATAACAAATCAAACAACGTTTAGAGACTTGCAAAAAAAACAGTACACTAACAACATTTTTATCATGGGTCAATAAGACGTTAAATAAATAAATTCACATAAAGTCCTTCGACTGTAGCACTTCCTCCTTTTCCTAGAACTACAAAAGAAATTTCCATTTGATTGAATTTGATACACAAACATCGTCCCGAAGCGACCCAGGGCAGGTGGTAGCATAGCCCAATTTCATGACCCGTAGCTGACGAGTATGTTTGTATAGCATTTACCACCCTTATAATAAGATTACGTGGCAGAGTAGATCCCTTTTTTGACTACACATATTATTACCCTGGAAAATCCCCTTATCTCAGCAATAATTTTAGCCTTTTTAAACTAAAAGTGATTCTAAAGAAGAAGGTAAGGCAAATGGGCTATCGGGCCACACTGGCAGCGACCCATAACGTCAGGATAAGTACGGGATACGAAGAATTAATACAGGTTCACCGGAGTCTTGTGTAAATAGAAGTAATATTAAGGCACATTTAAATATTCCGGAGTGAAAGTAGAAGGGGTGGAAGGAAGTAAATATAAGTGGATGGAAGGTGTGAATAGATTATAGCATGCCAACCCTGCCTATTTAAACGATCAAGTGAAAGGTAGACATTGAATTGGACTTTCTCCATATCTGGGTGGGGTTTTCGTCACCATTTCTCCGTAATGTAAGTGAGCATTCAATCAATAGATGTTAGAAAGCAGATAAGTGAAATGTTCTTAAGGACAGCTTTAACCTCAAAACAAGGACATTGTAGCAGAAAACAGCTATCTAAGCAGAGTAATAATGTAAATTTACTCAACTTGTCCTGAAAAGCAATATAAGATTGTTTCGAGGAAAGATACAAGGTCGTGATAGGTTCTAAGGTGAGTGTTAAACCACAAAACTTCGCCTTTAGAATCAATATTCCACTTTAAAGGACTCATTTGCATACCCTAATCTTAAAACTTGATGAGAACTTTCTCAGAATATCTAATTAAGCTCAAAATGATCAAAGATTAAAGATTTCGATTAAATTGCGGTGATGACGAACATAAAATAAGTTTCCTTCGAGTAATTGAGAAGCAGATATTAAATTTTGTGATGCTGATTTTGTTACACATTCTTCCCAATTTGTTAGTGGAATAATAAAAATATTTTGTATTTTGTTACAGTCAAACTCCTTTCACGACTGCAGCCTAGAAATTCCAAGATCAAGAACTTAAATTTGATTGGAGACCTTGTAATGGTTTGGTTTTGTAAAACATTTTCAATTGAGAGGAAATCATGAGGACTGCGATCAAGTTTTTAGAATGTAACGAGTTTTGATTTTATTTGATTATTTATTTATTATTACGAAAATTAATCATAACTCACGCCGCTGACCGAGCGCACGTCTGCAAATTTTCTCCTCTATGGTCGTGGTTCGAATCCTGGACAGGACGCAGCGATTTATCTGGGTACCAATGGTTGAGGCAATTTTACTGACGAGAATTGTACTTATGAAGTGGACTGGGATGTTGCACAGTAAAAATTTCATGCCAAAAATTGTGGGCCACTTGCATCATTTGTCACTTCCTAAGCTTTTGAGTCGTACACGAAACTGGTTTTGTTTCTCATTTTTGTGTACAGATTTCTTTATTGCCATTTTTGCTCTCAACCTTCTCGCTTTCAAGGAAGAGATGGCTATCATCCCACCCAAACTCATGAAATAACCACAAAGAGGAATTCGAAAAACTTTCTGCTCGAGCTTCTTGCTTCCTGCGGTTAGCTTTTTACCGGTACCTCTTATCTTATCCGCTTTCTTATTCCTTTTCTCCATTTTTCGAGCAACAGCACTGCTTGAAGATCTGGAAGGCCATTTTGTATACCTCTTCAGGATCATGCTCTTGTCTTGGTTGAGTTGCCACTTGTATCGCTTCCCCTATTCCTCTTAATTTTTTATTTGGCAGAAGTGTTCGGCTGCTTACTGTGTGTCCTTTCCTACGAGTCCACTAGTTTCATCTATTCCGTGAAATTTTCAAAGTATAGTTTAATTATCAAAATTCCTAATGATTTCAATAAATAGGGAAATTAAAAGGAGATGACCCAATATCTGGGCACGCTCCACATGAAGAGCATTGTCCCGGTTCGCTGTGTTTGCTGTTTTCGTAGCATAAAAATTGTTTATTTCAAATAAAAAGGAGTTTTCTATTTTCAGTGGAATCCATTGAGGACTTCGCTGTGTTTAATAAGAACAATTATTTTATCTTTAAAAAATTGGAGCCACCTAGACTGGTTTCTTCCATTTCCTTTGTTTTCTATTGAGCATTACAACGTTCTGCACATAGCAAGCAGTATTACTAACAATATACTATTCCCATAGAGAGATCTTTATATTCTAATTTCCAGAACTGGGGAAAACTAAATAGTAGTGTTCTGAAAAATTCACATCTCCCAGCGTAGCAATGAAACGATAGTAAGCACAATTAATTGGATCCTACAGGAAGGAGTACAGACTCAAGATAAATCCATTGCCAAAAATGAGTTTGGCCACGATGTAGACTTACAGAATAAGGTTACCCCAAGGAGATGTAATTTTAAAAGTTATAAAACTAACAGACAAACAATGAGACTCCGTCTTTGCGCAAAATTTTAATTTCTGAGGCAGTGAATGATGGCCGGCCATGCAGAAAAGCATACAACTTGTTCCTTTTGATGATAGCCACTCAGGCATGGATTCACATTCTATGGTGTAGTAGAGGGTTGAGTAGTATAGTGTATCTTTGAAGCAGTTGCAATATCTTTACTATGGTAGAGCTAGAGCTGAACTTTGTTGTTCATAACTTTTCAAATTTGCTGTAATAGTGGAAAGCACTTTACTGAATGAAAGCCCAGCTTCTTCTGCCTTAAAAGGTGGGTAGTATTGGGATGTCTGAAAACGAGTTGAGCTGAACATGATAAGTCAAATAGGATGGAGGTAGAGAACGGAAACTTCAATTTCTTAAGCACTAAATTCCTGTAATTAAAACTGACTTTTAAAATATACTCATTTCATGATTAACTCGAGAGATCGTAAGAGGTAATGAGGCAATTATTTTCACAAAAACGTATTTATCTAATATTTAAGGAGTTTTTGTAAAGACTTCCTCTTAGCATGCACATGTGATTAGATCCTGACGTTGAATTGTAAAAGCTAAAGTTATAAAATATAGTACTTTTGATTCAACAGACATTCACAATTTACTATGGGCTCTATTGTTCGACCCTAGAGAACCCCACTTTTATATTCATCCATAGATTCTTTACAATAACAAATATATTTTAAAAAATAAATAAATAAATAAATATTCATTTCCTTTCAGCCCTTAAAATTAAATGCTGCAGCAAAACCATGTGAAAAATAAAAAGCAATGTTAGTATCAAGTTCAGGATGACGAGTCTCAGTTATACTTTTATGATAGTGAAAAATCAGAAATGGTCCACTGCTGTAGACACAAATTTAAATTGGCCACTACTTTTCATCCTGTTAATCTTCAATTGCATAGGTAATTCCTGTACAATTTCAGGGAAGTTATATACTCTCACTTAATAATCACATTTTTTACTTTCACAGTGGCCGCATTTGAACCAGATTTCGTTTTTCCATTGGAAAATGTGACTGTAGCACAAGGACGTGATGCTACATTCACATGCGTTGTCAACAACTTGGGAGGTTATAGGGTGAGTGGGGAATCAGCACAGGCAAGGGTATGTATCGGTTGTTCAGAGTCTTAAAAAATAAAAGTGCACAATTATAAATGCCTTGTGGTGATGCTGGTATCTCAGTTGGATGCACCGGAATGCGGCACATTGAATCTAATTTCATTTGCACCAAGGCACCAACATTACTCCACTGCGCACCTAAAAGTATCCAATAATTTGTGTATTTGAAAGCACCTAGCATTTGTTTTTAACGCACCTATATATATTTGATTTGTTAGTAAAAATACTTAGTGAACATTGGTAATAAAATTAATATAATGGAAATAAATAAAATTTGTAAACTTAGTTAATGTGCACAGTATTCAAACATTTGACACCTTTTTTCTGCACCTTATGCACTTACAACTTTGCACTTTTATCTCTTAGAATTTTTACTCTGCAGTGGGATTGTTGATAATACGCAGTTGATGGTAATTTAAATCCAAGTAGTATTTAAAAATTACAAATAGAAAGATTTCTACTGAGACAATAATATAATAATAAATATCAATTGTGGAATCTGATGGCATACTGTAAAAATGTTCCAAACTCCTGCTTGCATTCTAAAATACCTAAGAAATTATTGAATAACTTTAAGGTGTTTGGCATCTGATTTTCAAATGGAAATAATTTTATTAATCCCAATACCTTCCAAAATATTATAAACTTGGACTTTCTTCACCAATTCTTACCTTCCTTCCTTCCTGTTCTCTTCTAAAAAGATGTTTATAAATTTATCTCTAAATTCGTCGGAATAGCTTCTTCTTCTCTGTACCTAATAGTAACAAAGGAATCAAGAGACTACCCTCAGGACACTCAAACTCCCGAACTAAAACTCTTTTCGCATTAGATAGAGCAGCCATATGAGAATCCTCAAGGAATTCGAAAAAGAGATATCGACTATGTCGCGGAACCAAGTGCTTATGGCTCGAAATGTTAATTCTATTCTTTACTTGTGAACCCAGCCTTTTCTGACACTGCCTAAATAGCAACTGTGTAGTAAAAACAAAGTTGCTTTAAATGTCCAATCTCAATAGTTTCAAAGAGAACAAGATGGTAGAGCAACGGTTAAAGCTTGGTGCCAAAATTACCTTTTATTATTTTAGATTATTCTTTTGGACCTCCTTAATTCTGCGTTGTATTCGATTAGAAGTTCATCCCTTTTTCTTTCAATATTAATTTTTTCTTTTCTAAATTCTTCCAGCTGTAGTCCTTAGATCTTTTACTCTCTGCATTTTACAGGGCCACTAGCTTCATAAGAAACTATGATTCCTATTTCTTTCAACCTCTCGTAAGAATAATCTTTGCGCTGATCACTCTACACCACTCTGTGCGCATGCATATCATTGAAGGGAATTATAGAAAAAAGTAAGCCAATACCAAATTCGTATTCCTATTTTCCACTATCTTCCTAGATGTAATTTAATGCCATCCTTATAGGGCCAAGACTGATTTTCCTTCAATTCATGGAATACAATTTTCTCAATAAGGTTTCTTAGTTCCAAATAATAATTCCTGGATTCTTTAGTTCCATTACGTAGAACCCGATGTTTTTTTAATACTTTAATAACTTAATTATATCTCACAATAGGAAGATAAAATTCTCTCAAAAAACAAGCTTGAAAATCCCTATCAACAGTCTAAACCACACATTATGGTTTATACCTTACTTCAATACAACACCTTCTGGAAATTTCATGAATAAATTGAATCCTATTCTAACAACTCACTGGTACTTTATCCTTTATAGCCGATATTCACTCCTGTTTAAATTAATTTTGTATCAAATTTCCTCAGCCAGTTGACATCGAAATGCTATCTCGACGACAACATGCAATTTATCACTACCAGTCCACGTGGTATCTGGCATCGACAGTACTACGTTACGAAATTTTCAAATCAAAATTGCGGTCAAATTGAAACAACAGAACGTGCCGATCGAAACCACGCAACTTAGGTATGAACAAATACAATAACTCGCAGGCACCCGGAACACAGGGAAATCCTGTTTGAAGTTAGTTTCAGCAAATAAACTACATCCCGGCATCGTAGCCATTGAGCGCTTTAAATGCATGTCCTGGGCGTGCTACGAAACGACAGTTACCATAAATTATTTCGACGGACATGGTACCGCGACCATTCAACTTGCATTCAATTTATAAACGGGTGACTCTAAAGTCCCACTTGTCCACGTTAGCCCGCACTTAAATTCGGTACTGGTTGTATGTTTTCGGCTTTTTGAGTTACAATTTCGGGCATTTTAATGTTCTTCTGCATTCCAGTACTCAACACCGACACCCCATGGGAGTTGTTTGGTCCTTTTATTTAGATACAATGCGCTAATATCATCAAAACCCACCCTTTAGCAAACTCTACACCCCGTTCATTTTACCCACGGAATATTATGACTATTCAGACCCCATCAGCATTTTTATTGTTTCCATCAGGAATATCCTTTGAAAGTCAACACTTTTGGGAGGTAGTCTTGCCAAATATTGTCAATTCCAAATCGTTTACTCTATTACATTCGCCCGGCAATAATTTCCGAGTTAGTTTTATTGCAAAAATTTACACTGATCGGAAGTGTCCTTTGGAGTGTTTTCTGTTTGATGCATTTATTATGACTGCGAAATTTTTACGACAACGGTTTTCCTATATTTTGTTATCAATTTATGTACTTTATTGTGGAATGACACACGATTCGGTGGAGAAATCTTTCGAAATTAAGCGCATCATCAACAATCCTACAAAATGCGGAGATTAATTTTATTCTGCACCTTCTGCACCCACCTCATCACGCACTATCAATTCCAATAGACTGTCTGTAAAGAAAACCGAAGCAAATTGCACCCTGCATGTGTTGAGCAGAAAATTTATTTTCCTAAAACACTGAAATATCATAAAGAAAATTGTAATTAACGAGAAACGCTAAACTCAATCTCCAATCTTTCCTGTCCTTGTTGACCAAACTACTCATCCCGTCCTGACGTTGATGGCAACAAATTTCGACACGGCCAAATTTGGCTTTCAATCCAAACATCCGAAAAAAATTGTTGGACGTGAAAATGGAACATGGTGGCGATGGTGGCGATGGTGATTGGTGGCCCGATTGATGTTTATCTCGGCGCTTTGTTTAGGTGGCATGGATCAAAGCCGATGCGAAGGCGATTCTAGCAATTCACGAGCATGTAATAACCAACAATGATCGATTATCTGTCACCCATAATGACTACAATACTTGGACGCTGGTCATTCGGAACGTGAAAATGGAGGACTCCGGCCAGTACATGTGTCAGGTCAATACGGACCCGATGAAAATGCAAGTAATTATCAGGAAATATTACTTTCATTTCCCGCTAGATATTTTAATCGGAAAATGTTATTAAATTTCCTGCACGCCTTCGGCACTACCTGTCAACGACCCAAATGAAGACAGCATTCCTTGAAGTTGTGATACCACCGGATATCATCAACGAGGAGACCTCGGGCGATATGATGGTACCGGAAGGTGGTTCGGCTAAGCTAATATGCAAAGCGCGGGGGTATCCAAAACCGAAAATCACCTGGAGACGGGAGGATGGCAGAGAAATAATAGCACGCAACGGCCCTCACGGTAAAACCAAAGGTGAGTAACTCACTTAATATGTGATAAGTGGTAGTGTTAAGTCGCAGGTGTTCACTCCCCCATCTCACTTCTCACCTTCCCAATGACTAAATAATTTCCTCTTTCTTTTCTTTTTTTTCCATGTCGAAATCACCTGAAGCTCTGGCCGTGGAAGGAGAAATGCTTTGGCTTTCAAAAGTCACGCGATCGGAAATGGGAGCTTATTTATGTATAGCTTCGAATGGGGTGCCCCCATCAGTCAGCAAACGAATGAAGCTACAGGTTCATTGTAAGTAACGCTTCCCCCATTATGTGGGGGTGAATTTGTGTGCTCGTTCGCCACAGTTGCAATGGCTTGGTTTTTATTTTTGGCTGTTTTATATCGTCTTTTGTCAGAAATGATACCACAACAAATTTTAGCTAAATTCTTGCTCAGGGAATCTACTGTGGTTTTGATGGAATTCACCTGTGATGACAGAGGGCTTATAATATGTCACAGGTAGCCGAAAATTCAATATCCGGTCTGCAGGGGAACAATGCCGAAAAATGTTTTGCACATCCGGTCCCAGATGTGACAGGCTTACAAAGAAGAAATTGGAATGCCTTTTTTTACTTTTGACTGTAGCCAACAGCACAGGAAGTACAACATCAAAGCCAGACTATAAAGTGTTCTTTTTTTGCGTATTTTTATCATTTTTACAAATTTTTTAATTTAGATTTGAGGGTGTACGCCTGTATTCTTTTCTTGGTGTACAAATATTCTATTATTAACTGAGACGACGCCATATCGCAAATTATCATAAATGCAAAATAATCAAAACAATCTTTCAAAAATGGAATTTGTCAAGAACTTGGGACAAAAATAATTGTTTTTTCCTCTCTAGGGACATTTATTTACAGGCTCGCGAAATTCTCGAAATATGCTATAAAGTTTTGAATGACCTTTTATTATATTATCTTCATCAGACTAACAATTGTAGTTACACTGGGGCGACAAAAGATGAGATTATAAATCGTATCTCTACGAGACATATTCACTAGGCTTTGGATATTGTTTATGTGACTATTTTTATATTGCTGTCGATTCCATTACTCATTCAAAACAATTTAAAAATAAACTTATTCGTATTCGTCAGCAGTTCAACTCATTGAATACTTTCTACTAAGCCGCTTCCAGTTTGTCAGGATGATTTTTCAGATCTTTGGTCCCTCAATTGTGGAATACCTCGGGGTTCTATTCTCTGACTCTTCTTATTCAGTCTATTCATAAGTGACCTCCCGGATATCATGCTGACGACGCGACGTACTGGAAGACTTTATGTGTCGTCTAAACAATGATATGCAGTGTATCTATGGTCCAAGATGCGGGATAAGCTTAAATCAGTCATAGAAGGCCAACAATAGCACATAATTACGTCGTGTTTTGACTTCGTAGGAACTCACCATTTTTTCTATATATTGCCAGAAGTCTTCGTACTTGTTTGAGAAAATAGGTTTTTTACAATCGGCAGAACATAGAAATGAATAGTCCTGGGGGAAAACCTAAGATGACAGCCTGTTCTACATTCGTATAGTTCTACTGAAGAAGAATTCATAATAAAAAAATAACCTGATCGTGAGAGGTTAAAGGATTCACATTAAAAACGCACTTCAAAGTTACGTATTTTTTCTCGTAGAATACGAATTTGCATTAAAAACAATAGGGGTTTCTATTTACAATTTGTTCCTGCTCCCACCTTAGAGGCGGGTTAACTTTTCCTAGTTTGAATTGTCCGCTTAAAAATTTTTTTCGTGCGATGCTTTTAACGCAAGGTATAAAAGTGATCCGACACATTTCGAACAGCTATTATAGGTTTGCGGTTTTTCAGTTTTAAATCTTTTTTGAAACAACTATAAGGTTTATTCCTCCCTTAATTTAATAAACAGCTTTAACATGTAAAGGGAACATAAATAATTTAAAAAGCGATTACGGGAGATAAAAAAAACAATAAAAATATAACAAGAACCAATTATATGCACTACGAATGCATTTCCCTCCCCACTCATACGATGAAATGGTTCCTTATAACAGGCTGACAAAAGTAAATACAAATGAAAACAATCGTTTAACTCAAACCACACCAAAGGCTAAATCCATTTAGAAAAATTACCCCTTATGAGCATTAAAATTGATAGCAATTAAAATCTCATCCAAAACGGCGGGAAAACACAAAATTCTCCCTAATCTAGATACTGTGGCGACTTTGTACGTATTCCCGATAACTTGCTCTTCTTTTTTACTTCACAGTTCACCCTTTGGTGCAAGTGCCCAACCAGTTAGTGGGTGCCCCAGTTGGAACAGATGTCACCTTAATTTGCAACGTGGAAGCATCGCCAAAAGCCATAAATTATTGGCAAAGGGAGAATGGTCAGTAGTTTCTTGTGCACCCGATGGGATGGAGTATTTGTTGTCTTTCTTATCTCCAATTGATGTCAGAATGGGTAAAATTTATCCTTCCGGGCAGTTGTTCGATTTTCTTTAGCTTATCGTTCGGTTATTGATACGTCGAAAACAGGATCAACAGGGGGAAAAAGAAAGGCAGCAAAATTGACCTATTCCACAGCTTCCAGGCATTTGGTTAAACATGCTGTCGTTAGTGTTAAGCTCTTGTACTTAATTATCCTTTTTCGATTAATTTCAGGGGAAATGATAATTCCAGGTGATAGGTACCTCATAACAGAAAAGGAGAATTCTATGTACGCTGTTGAGATGGTGCTGCATGTTAAGAAATTGCAGAAATCAGACTTTGGGGGATATAAATGTATATCGAAAAATAGTATTGGTGATACCGAAGGCACAATACGTTTGTATGGTAATGTTCACATTCATTTGCAAATAGAAAATTAATTTAATTTAATTAAAATTTAAAAAAACACAATTCATTTTGTTCGTTTAGAAATGGAACTTCCAGGAAAAAAGAACCTACAACGCCTAGATGACGACAGCATTGATGAGGTAAGAATATAATCCACATTTTTGTTTATTACACAATTTCAAGCTTTCAATTAATACCTTAATAAAAATGGATTTTTTATTTCCAATTATATTTTACAAAATTTAATTTGTTGGGGTACTCTTTAGACTAGTGCAACCCATGCAATTTCACTTTAATTCAACTGGTCAATAAAAAGTACACAGACTAAAAAAATGTTGGGGCTTCTGAGATATTTGGAGGTCCTAGATCAGTGGTTGGCATTGCGGACAACTGTGTCAACCTATAATTACCTCAGATACGCAAAGAAAGAGTTATCTGAAAACAGGTCTACGTTCCGGC
Source organism: Dasypogon diadema (assembly GCA_006980735.1). Classification (NCBI taxonomy): domain Eukaryota; kingdom Metazoa; phylum Arthropoda; class Insecta; order Diptera; family Asilidae; genus Dasypogon; species Dasypogon diadema. Next base: position 15,980 of record QYTT01081359.1, read on the forward strand.
TCATACTGAATTTGTTATCCAGATTAAATGTAGAAAAATACTTAATCATTATACTACTTTGGTCTAACGGTTGCCTGATCCTTTTACCTGAGTCCTTTTGCTGTAGCAACTCACTCAGTGATCACAAAATCTTATTCACTGTTCTTCATTTTCAAAAATACTATTTCTGGCTTACCTGTGGAACTACATCACAATTAATATCTACTCTTCAATTTTGAACTATCTATTCCAGGATAGAGATTTGGAATCAAATGAAAATCTTCTTGAAGAAGCCTATCTCAACAAAAACGGAAGACTTTATAAGGGCCTACAACGAGGTGAATCTGATTTATTGAATAGTTCAAGTAAAGCTCAATTTACGCTTAGCGTGCTTATATCAACATGTTTCTATTTAAAAATCTTTAAATTGTTATATTTATAGCTTATAAATATTTATTTTTTTATAAAATAAATAATTACCTCGTTAGCGCTATTAAGTTTGTAAGTAAAAATAAAAATTGAAGGGTGTAATTAATCAAAGTGAAATTTACTATAAATATTTTATATTTTCAGTTAGGAGTGGAAGTACTTGATTCCATACTGTAATTGTATCAATTAAAAAAGAACGCTATTGTACATTTTCTATGATTTTGGCTTTATTTATAAAATAATAAGGCTACATTTAAAAAAAGGACATAGTTAATGTGATAAATTATAAAAAAGAACTGCGGCATCAAAGTGAATTTTTTGAGTTACTTTTAATCCAGTAACAATAATTTGAAACGTTATCATTTTCATAGAAATTTAATATACTTCTGCCCCACAATTAAGATGCTTTTTATACCGCCTCCGCACAAAACAGAAAAATAATGAAAAGTTTGGGATTATTATTAAAAACACTCCCGCTAAAGGTATTTAAAGGAAAAGAAAGATTATCTTCTGACCGTTCGAAATTCTTGCTTCAAGACATTTTTGTATAAACTCAAAGTGACTGAATAACTTCCAAACTATCCGTCCATCCTTTTAAAGGATACCATAAGGTGTCACAAATCTTGACCTAGTGCTGAATAATTCCATAGGGCGTCAAAAATAGCAAAAAAGAGTAGGGAGGTTAGGAAACACCGTCAAAAAAAACAAATAGCAGAAGAGAGTAGAGGAGGTCTGAAAATCACCGTCTTTTCCTTTACTTTTGGTTTGGTAAGGGATCAAAATCAATGCAGGATTAATAAAACGAATGAAAGGGAGGAGTTAGAGGCAAATCAAACTTAATCTACTTTAATGACACATAATTCCTATAGTCTAGTCGTTCCCATAATCTTTCCGAAAACGTTTGTTAGTTCTCATGGTCAGTTCATGGCTTATAACACAGAATACAAAACAAATCAGAAATCCCATTAAAAACAGCAAAATGTTCGAATATTTTACACACAACACAACTTTTCGATAAATCAAATCCCTCTGTGGGCCAGTCAGATCCAATCATCAGATTATGAGACTACGAGTCAGTGGGCGGCGGTGGGCGGTAGTGGGTGGCTTTTTGTTGTTGTTCTTTAGCGCTGCTAGTATGTTGAGACTCGAGACATCAAGAATAACAACCAAACGACGGACTGATGTACACGACGGGACTTCTGATTTTGTCTGTGTTCTGTGGTATCACTTTTCCCGCACTCTTTTATATGTATCACTAAGGAGTTATACAAAATGAGTAGGCAAAAAAGCGACTTTTTACTATAAATTATTTTTAATAAAAAAAAGCTTTTATGATATTGTACGTGTCTTGAAATAAATATAACTTTTTCAATTGAAAATATGGAAAAAATAGAGCCATAGTGTCCATTTCCCGGAGACATCTTTTTTGGAAACGCTTTGCCGCGAGCGAGATGACTTACAACTGAATCATTTGAAATTTAAAAATTAAGAACTTTTAGTTTTTGTAAAAATATATCTCGTTCATGAACAAAAAATTATTTATTTTATTAAATGGCAATAATTCACTTCAAGCAAAATTAAAATCCATTTATTTATAAAAAAAAGTTTTTGATATATAGAGAACGTGCGCAAAATTTCATTTAGATCCCATCAATGGTTCATTTTCAAATTTTTAGATATTCTAGATATATAAAATCTCCTCTAAAGTAATTTTTTGAAATGGCGTTTCATCTTGTGCTTCAAGAACCTGATACCTTATGTAGCAAAATATTTAGAAAAGTTTAAGGAGTCACAAGAACTCGCTGACAAAGTCTCGAGCCCTGGGAATAAATTTTTGTGTAATTTCCCAAAGAATGCAGTATTGAATAGAAACTGATGTCGCCACTATTTTTGAAGCAGGGATTTCTATTTTATAAGATGCTTAAAAGAAAGCCACTATTTTTATTTTTCCCCTCTCGAAAAGGGTTTTCTGAATCGGAGGGAAGAAAAGATCTGGACACATTTGCCTGTTTCAAACAGAAACTTTTTAAGAATGCAAAACAGCATAAAATAATCAAAAATTCCAAAACACTGTAAAATTAAATAGTATATTTCAAATTTAATACAATTTACTAAAAATTTCTAAATACTTCCAAACCACAAAATTCACTTTGATGTCTTCTATACCTCTTACTTAGTTTGAATGCTTTCCAAATTGTTAAATAAAATAATGAGATGTTTCTTTGTAAATACGCATTAAATTAAGTAAATGTAAATATCTCCAGGATAGATGCGTAATAAGCTCAACAATAAATGTTTACATAATATAAAACTTGTATACATTTAGAAACTATGTGAGAAATTGCAAGATAAAAAGTTAAAAACATCGATATAAGAAAAACGTTTATAGAAAGATTAGTTGTGGCATTTTCACCTCTATTAGTAACAGAATTTCTTTATTTTCTTTATAATTAGTGAAAATTACTACCCTACCTTTTCGTAAATATCTAATTTGTAATTATCTTTAAAAGTGCCAAATTAAGCTATGTAAAAGATAAGATGCAAATTTCTAAGGAGAATTTTGATTTCGGGCAACAGATATTGATGATATTGTTTCCACACGTAACGCTGACAATTATCTAAAAGGGACGCCCAAATAGAAAATTTATATACGTACTCAATACAGTTAGGATAAATATTGTGAATTATCTCTAAGATGGATACCAAACAGACTAATTATGGACACTATTGATTAATAAATATAGACGCAATGAGAAAATGTTGTAAATATATCTGTTTAAAATGAATAGTACATACATTGAAGAAAGAAAGTGAAAAATATTGATTTTCAATGGGATTTGTTTTATTTGTACCCTTTTCTCTAGTATTTCAGTAGAATGCTGTTTTTTATAGCGAAAAATTCGAATATTTCGATGAGCAAAAACCAGCGTTCTTGCCAGTTAAATTTGTTATTTTTATCAAAACAAATAGGTAAATATAATTTGTATCTAAGAAACTAATATCCTATGATGTTCGCATATACGAGAATGAAATAAAAGCTCAATTATACCATCAAAATTTAAAAAATCAAAAATCACATCTTCGTCGACAATCAAACCAGCTAAGACGCAGTTTTTCAACACAAAAAGTTTGAATCTTGTAAAGGGCCAGCGCTTAAATGATTTCTACCACAGAATAGAAACCAAGTCAGAATTCTCATCTGGAACAAGAAATTGGTTTGAGAAAGTGTAATCTTTCGCTACGCCAAATCGCTTTATGCAAAACAGTCTGTCGCGTGACATAAATTTCACATGTAGCACTAAAAATAACGTCACAATAATTACCAACAAGCAGAGCTATAGTGAAGATAATACGCTTGCATACACAAGAAGATAGATAATGTTTTCACGTCGAGGTTTTATCACAAAACACCGCGAATTTTTTTACGTCCTCCTTGTAAGGCACCTGACTATTTCTTGGTTGGTGCTCAAAGCATTTTCAAATTCTCATTGTTTGGGATTTCTCTGCATTTAATTTTAGATTATTATTGTTGGCCCAGTTTTTAACAAAGGCAAGATTCCTACTCTTATCAAAAGTCGTGTCACGAATTTTGTTCACCGACAAAGGCAAGTGCATACTTTACTTTTATCCACTTTTCAGACCAACATGTATGATATCATTAGCATAAAAAGCGAAAAGTAATGGACACAAAATAGAACCCTGTGGCACTTCAGTAGTTTCCCCAATACGATCAGAAATTAAATTTTCAGACGAAACTAGAAACATTAGAGAGAACATTAATGGACAAAGAATAGAACCCTGTGGTACATGATCAGAAGCTTTTAAACAAATAGGGACAAATCGACCAGTAATATACGTCTTCATCAATGGAGAGCCAGACTATTAAACTCCAAATTTTTGTTTTAACTTTGAAACAGCGCGTGATAATCAACGGTGTTGAAAGATCTTGAAAAATCCAATACGACCATCAGAGTTGCATGATTAATGTCCTCAAGTACAATCAAGAGAGCAATAGACGTGTTACACCCCCTTCTAAAACTATTCCAACAAGAAGACAAAATTCTGTTTACAACAAGAAAAGAAGCTAAAATTGATTTAGACCAATTATGTTATACCCTAAATATTGGGGATAAAAGGATTAACAACTGACCTTCACATCCACAGGCCGTCATACTATCCGAAAAATCTTTAAAAAAATATAATTATAAACGAATATGATGTCGGTTGTTTTCTGAGAAATACTCCGATCAATCTATTAAAATAATTTCATAATCATTTAATAAATTCAATGTTTCGAATACACGTGCAGGTGCTTTTTAAAGGAATTAACACTTTGAGTGCGACGTCAGCCCCCGAAGACTGACATTTAAAATCTTTCTCACTACAAATGCATTTTAATACGTAATTCTCGCACGAAATCTGCTACTTGCAGCACAAAAAGACATATTGTAAATATTTTTATCTAAATATTGACCTTATAAAGATTCGAAATCAGCCCCGAAAACCTATATAGCCGCCATTTTACGAACATTTCACTCACTGCTACGATATTTAGGTTTTATTAAGGTACTTCGAAACGTTTTCGTTTTAGAAAAAAATATCGATTTTGATTTGATATAGCTGAAAGTTTTAATGTGGCAACCCTATGAAGGAGTTAGTCAAATTGGCCCATTTTCGAATTTGGTCTTTCAATTCCAAATTTCAAGTCCCTTCAAGAGACAGACAGGCAGTCTAATGTATACCATGCCTAATAGTATACTTTAATCTTTCAGCCATTCCCCCTCTTCATGTTTCTAGCAATAAATAAGGTGGAAAAGGCAAGAAGGAATTCATGTCCATCAGTTCAATGAGTCGTCACTCATTCGTTTGCCCTGCACCGTTCTAAAGATATGAACTTTAAACTCTTGGACAACTTTACTCTTGGACAACTGAAACTAACCTTCCATAAATTCACATCATATTTTAGGCAAAAGTGAATATATTTCTCCATTTCCAAGTTGTTTAAAGTATTCAATGGCGCTAGTTAAAATATTTAAAGTATTGCAAATTTTAATGCAACAGAGAAGGTTCCGCCCCCAAAATCCTTCAAAATTTCCTTTTATCATATTTTCATACATCCTTTATCTCAAGTTTATCCATCACTCCAGATATCTAGA